>VYZT01020468.1:18871-211549 GCA_013400735.1 Pomatostomus ruficeps
AACATCCAGTGAGCGTGGAAGAATTCAAAACCTCAGCTGATATAAAATATAAAAGCAGCAACACACTCATTACTTAGGCCTTGCATTTCCAAATGACAGGTAGGACTGGCTTCTGATCTTAATGGAGATGCCTGAGATCAAGACGTCTGCTGGACAGCAGGGACACTTTCATGTATGATACAAACTCCTCAAATTCAGGAGAAACAGTATCCCAGGCCAAACAGCTCAAAGACAATCCTTGTACAATGTTCAATTCATATGGAATGTACAACACACTCGGAATAATTCTGAGAATTAGATAAGCAAGATTTGGTCCCACCTGTCCTATCATCAGGTTGAAACCACTCAAAAGCAAGATACATATCTTAGGGGAACAGAGGCTTTCGGGTTCATGGTCAGCTCAGGGCAAAATGCTAAGTTTTAAGGATGAGTCAGAACTCTCAGCAAACGTGGGAAGGCAGATCTGAACCACCATTTATTTGTTCTGCGCTTGTGCAGGAGCTAAGCGGAGGCCAGTGCCCTGAACACGACCAGAAGGTCAGTGCTCTGCAGCACCACTGCAATGGTAACACATCAACATCTCTTTTCATGGTAAACCTTCCTTCCTGAACTACCAAGCCTGGAAGAAAAAGGAAAGAAAAATAATCACACGGACTTTTCTTATGTTTGTCTTTCTCCCAATACTATAAGCAACATAAAAAGAAATACTAATGCATTACTTCATGTTTCGAATCCTAATTACTCTTCTCAGCTAATAAGCTCCAAAATCATGCACCATATGCAGTTAACGAAATCACAAAAAAGAAACATTCCTCTTCTTTTCCAGTGCAACCATCTGCAGTAACATTTTTGAGGAATTAAACCAACCCACAGGAAAATTATTATCATGCTTGGGGTAGAAAAGTACCTTAAAACAAAGATGTTGACTGTGCTAACAAACTCTTGGAGATTTTTGTGTGTGGCCGTTCAGTCACTGTTACCAGTTAAAGGCACAAGCAAGAGGGGAAAAGCATTCAAAGGGATGAGTAAAGGAATTACTCTCCATTTAATCCACAGCTCACCTACTACAGTACTGAGCTCACAAAATGGAAGTGACTTACTATACTAACCTACATAAAAGAAAGCTTCCTCTGTTACGTGGAATTGAAAAGAGAAGGGAGAAAAGACTCAAGAACCTCCAGGAGAACATTAAATTTTTCTGTGCAGTTTGGGATTGAACTCAAGAAATCACAAAGTAACTTGCTCTATATTCTTCCTTAATATAGTTCAGAGTAGAGACATTCATCAGCAGAATCATATAAAGAATAAAAACATTCAGCAGGAGGTGGGCTAACTACATTATTTACAAGCAGGAAAACCACAAATGAGCTATTGCAGCTTTCCAGAACAAATACTGATGTAGGATCTGGTTTTGCACTAGCTTGCACTTCATTCAGATGTCACTGTACCACACAAATAAACAAAACAAAACAGATTTTAAAACCCACTACTATTCTGTCTTTGATTTTACACAGGTGTGAAGGACTGTCCATGATTTCAAATGTCATGTGGTCAGGCTGAAGTCTAATATTTTGTTAATAATTTTTTTCAAGACAGCTCCCTTTAAACAATCAAAGAATTCATTAAAAGTTACTCTTTTCTATCCATGTGCTAATGAAGCCAAGACTGGACTAAAACCCCAAATTCCACTCTACACAGACTAGTAAGAAACTCATTTTAGTAAGCCTGCCACGTCAGAGCACCAATTCATTGGTGACCTTCCACACCTGACTGTAAAAGAAGGGAAGCAAGTTTCTAAAGGCCTGCTGTACCACATCAAGAATGAGAACCCCAAATCACTGCCTTTTTATGAATATTAAATGTGCAACAGCAGAGCAGAGGAACAGTCATTCCTCCCCCTCGCCCTGAAAGTATGCACAAGAGCTGGCTATGGCAGAAGGCCATGGAAGGCAAACTCCAAGTCTTGCCACACTTTCTCTGAAGAACTCTGAGGGACTCAATGCCAGCTCCAATTCCTCCCTCCCGGGTATATCATAAATAACTACCTTGGGACACTGCAAGAACTTTTGCCATTTGATCCTGGCAGAGCAAAAAGACAAAATACAGCAATTTGTACAAAATGTTTCTGCACAAATGAAACACATGGTAAATGCAAATTATAACGAGGTAGCAAAATCACTCAGAAATATCCTTATTAAACAAACTGCCCCATAAACAACTGTAACTTCTGATGCAAAGCATTTTGTACTACAAAAATTACACTGTGCCTCGGAAATAGTTGCTATCTGCAAAGTAATAGCTCATAAATAGTTCCTGAATTTTTATTTTGCAGTACTATATAAAAAAAGAAAAATTCCACACTTCTCCTCTGGAATGTCATGACTAAGTTGCTATACAAACAGACTGACCACTAACCAACCTCTGGGCACCCCACAGAATGTGCTCAGAAGTTCTCAAGCAGTAAACACCAAAACGAAGTTAACAGAAAATGCAGAGTATCCATTCTTGATGGAAAGTTGACTTTTACTTAGCCCAGCTGCTTTAAAATCACTTTCTCACAGGGCAGTTCAGAGCTCCAGTGGAAACAGGCAGGAAACAGATACGCAGAAGCACCAGGCAGAAAAAAAGGAGGGGGAGGAAGGGGGAATTTCCTGATCCATAGAAGTGACAGGATTTTGAAACTGCCTACCTATACTGTCTTTTTTACCTTAACTGATGATTAAGTACAAGCTTTTGAGACAACCTGCTTCAACCTTCAGTTAAAACTTTTTTGAGCAATACATGTGCAGATACAGCTTTCCAGGAGGTAATTTCCAGCATTAGCTGGAGATTATAATCAAAGGGTTTCTGGTTATCTCTGTTGACACCATATTTGACTTCCTGAAAGCATATGACGTTTTATGGGAAAAGTTTCCAGTGCAGCAATGATCTGAATTTTGCAGCCTGACAGTTACATGCTCCAACATCACAACCATCAGTATTCCTCCAAGTCCACTCAAGCTAGACCCTAACATGCAGCAGGGGACAGTGCAGACTTATTCCATAAATAGGAAGTATGAGACAAGATTTAAAGGTATGCATTTAAATTTATGTAAGACATTAAGACACTCCAGGAAAAGTTTTCTGAAATGCCAGTGGCATGCATATCACAGGACTGCAGGAAAGATTTTGAAAAGGTGAGGTACAAACAAACCACCACATGAGTTAAAAGAAGATTATTTTTTATGGAGGTCCAAGTTCAACATACATAAACAGTTGCTCAAAACACAATTCTGGCAAGCATCCACCTGACCACTGCAGAAAACAGCACTTCCTTTCCGAGAAATAAAACAATCACCACTGCTTCAAGCTGTACAACGCTGAAGTTACAGCAGAGGGAGGAAAGAGGACATCACAGCAGCAGCAAGATCACAGAAATAAGATTAGAAAGGATACCCAAACAGTACGCTGGAAATTTAAGCAAATAAATAAAGCCCTTAAACACACAAAAGTTACAAGCCACCCACACCTTCAGGAATTTCCACAACATTTCAAAAAACTTAGAAGAAAAAAAAAATTAAACTGGAAGGAGCACAAACATAAACCTGGATCCTAGAAACTACTTTTCCACTGGCCTTAACCAATTACAGCTCTGCCTCCACTTCTTTGCAGAGATATTTAAGATGCTAATAACCACATACTTTTCTTAAACAGGTTTTCAAGGCAATATATGCAAGTACCCAATATTACCGTAAATTACTTTCTCACCAGGGAAGTAACTGAAAGAAGAGAAACCAACCTGGAAACAAATACCCATTTTAAAAGTGTACTATTTAAAAAGTGAAGCAAAATAAAGAAAATATTCTCTCTTAATATCTAGAAAAAGCTAGAGTGATTGAAGTCTAGTTTTTAATACTTAAACAGTTAATGCCCTCAAATGATTTGGTTTTCTTCAGAAGTTCAGCAGCAAATATGAACTGCTTTAATATCATGAGGGTATCACTGAATTAAAATCATGCTCATCTCCATTAACTGAAAGCAGAATTAGGCTTAGAAATGCCTTCTTCCTACCAGACAGACATGACAATTTTGGCTCATAGCTATTAAAGTCAATGCCTACCATGTGATGAATCCATCCCTATTCAGATGTCTAAACTTTTAGAAATCTTGACACACCACCTGGGATATGGTCTTTCAGTGGAGAGGCTGTTTTTCTCTCAAAGAGGAAAAAGGAGCAAGGAAAATAGCACCTAGGTCTTTAAGTGCCTGGCATAGAAAAATATGGTATGAGACAGACACTAAAGCCAAGAGAGAGAAGAGAATCTGGGGTTTTTTTGTCGAGGCTCATGTTGGGATTGTGAGTCTGAAAATGTCACCAATCAGCACACTTACAGACTTCAAATATTTCTGTCTGATGGGAATACTCTGAGAAGGGACATCAGGTAGTAGCAATGCAGTTCTTCTGCACTGTATTTTACAAACACACACATACAAAGGACCCCAAGTCCCTGTGGTAAGTTACTGTGCTTAATTCAAATGTGCAGTTTGACCGTGGTTCTCTTGAAGGTAATGAAAATTCTGCCACAAGCTTTTAGCGGAATGGTGGTGGAGGTGTTATTGAAAACAATGATCAGCATACCAAGAAGAAATCCTTGTAGCTTTGCCAAAATTACTTCATTTACCATCTTCCGTTTCCTGCAAATTTCCTCTGACGCTTCCCATAGGAAATGGTTTTGTACACCTACCTGATGCTGGAACCATGCTACAGATGACCTTTGCACTCTGTCACTGTAAGAGCGCGTGATTTCACATGCCAGGGACAGGGAACACAGAAAGAGCTAGGGAAGGTGTGTCAGAGAGAAACTCAAAATCTGAAGTAAAAGCAGTAACAACTGGTAACCTAACGTTAGCAAAAGTGCCGGGCCAGTCTATCAGTCACAAAGTTTTCTTTACTGCTTTAAGATCCATTGGGATCACATCAAAACTACTAAAGAAAATACTTGCCCCAAACACGTGAATTAATTCAATCCAACTGGCTCTGACCGTGACATATTAGAGAGAACTGTTTCCTTACACTGGAAAAAATAAAATAGGAAATCCCCAAAAGATGGAACCCCTCTCTAAGTGAAAGATACAAGACAAACTTTCTTTTAGAGACAGAATAATATATGCTTAATGCTTAGGTTTTAAAGTGTAAAATTTCATTTTGCTGATCACGATCAGTCATCAGTAAGAGTTACAATAAACATTCTACTTTCTAGTTAAGGTAAACAGAGAAAAAAAATCACAAGGTCACATGGAATAAAATTATACAAGTTTTGAATAATCATATGACAGTTTGATGTCAACAAAAGATTTTAGTGCCACACATTCAGCCTGGTTAAGAACTGAATGTATCGAGGCTTTAGAACCAGTCAATGGGCAGCAACATATCACGTAGATTTTGGGGTGTTTAAGAAACTTCTGTAATTGTAACTATGACCATACACATGGTTAAATACATTTACTGACAACATAAACTACATGACCAGGATAAAGCAAAAAATCCTTAGACTGGTTTGTTTCCCTACCAAGAAAAATTAATGGTGAAATTAAAGCAAATTTTTAATGTCAAGAATTTCTTGGAAGAGATTTCCTCCTATTGGTAGTGCCAAGGATCATAAAGTGAATATAATATTGTCAGTAAATAATACAAATTCCATGAAATGATCTCAGCTTTGGAGAAAAAGAATGTAAAAAATTCAAGAAGAGTGTAGCTAGACAGCAAATCATCAATTCCTCATCAGCCCCTGCTGCACCCTTTTTTCTCCCCCATAAAGTTTAAGCACTCAGCTACTACTGATAAGACCAGATGACATCTCTGCTATATCAGCCAAGAAGAGACTTCTAAGGTGTTACCATGAGCTCCTGCAGCATATACTCCACAGTGCACCTGCACAGATACTCACTGAAGTAGCTCAGAAGCTACGCCACTAAAAGCAACTGATTCCCAGATCATCCTCTCTAAAGTCAGTGTTACTCAAGGATAAAGTTAACCAAGAAATATCAAGTTAACGAAATAATACACACCAGCTGTGGTAATACACATTGCATACCATTTTCTCTTTGTAACCTTAGAGAGTTTGCATCTTCAGAGTATGAACTATCATCAATGGAGATATTAAGTCATTCCTTATTTTCAGAAAAACCAGTAACATACAAGAGCATAGAGAGTACATTTTTTAGCCAGCCTACTTAGATCCAGAAAAACCCATCTGACCAACTTAATTTCAAGAGTTAAATTAAGACTTCTATAAAGATGCAGAAATTTAGAAATACATCTTTTGTTACCCAGAAGTGGCTGCTAGCTGTGACGGTGAAAATAGTCAATACTGGAGGTGGAATGACACAACAGCAAAATAATGGATTTCTCTGCAAATTTCTGTTTCCATAGGAAGCGGCTTCTATAACTTCCTGCAACATACCAGTTCAAAGAGAAAACAAGTCTCCTTTGTGTCAGTCCCTATCAAAATTATAAAAGGATCTTTTAAAATAATCACAAAATAGTACATCATGTTTTTTCTAAAAGTTGGGGGAAATAGAACAAAACTATTCCAAGTGTGTTAACATAAGAATCTTTGTCTTTCAGTTACAAAGTATACAAGGAAAACTGTGTAAAGACACTGAGTGATACTACGCCAAATACCACAGAACACACACATACACCAACACTTTCTTTCTGCAAGGAATTACCATCATCAAAATCAGACCATTATTTTGAAGATCCCTTTTCATTATTAGAAACTTTCTCGTTGCAAAATAAAAAGTTTTGGGAATTGTTATGGAAAAAATAAGGTTCACTGCATTTTTTACACCAAATATCTATCAGAAGAAGCTGGAAGCCTCAAAATTTGTTTAAAAATTGTAGCTCTGTTGTAGTCTCGAGGGAATCTGAGAGGCAACCAGCCTGGAGCACAGGAGCTGCAGTAGGTGAAGCCACGGAAGTCTGAGCTGTCACAGTCCTAACCCCTTTCTTTTATACAAATACCACTATAATATCTTCACAGAACCATATTGACAGATTTCAACATGCTTTTGCAGGTTGGTTTTCAACTGGATTGGGTCCCTCTACCCACACAAGCACCAGAGAAACAAAGATGAGTGGATTTAGCCAGCCTTAAGACACCGTCAAGTCAGCCCCCACCCAAGATAAAACCAGTGAGGTGCAATCAAAATACTGACTTCTATTTCCTCCTCCTCCTCTTGTTACTATGTGTCCTGCAAAACATTCAGACAACACAGTGCTTTATTTACAGAAGGCAGTGTGGTAAAGGTGAAAGAACTCTAATGAGAAAGAGCAGGAAATACCTTGAGACTGTGGTATCCCCACAGTACAAATGACATTTTCTTAAACCACTGGGCAGACAAAAGTAATTGCGACCCTTCCTGTGACTTTTTTANTGCTTTTAGAGCACAATATCCATACTTTAGTCAACTGTGATACAATAATATGCTGCAGGTTATAAAAGAAATACGTCAGTAAAGTCGAGGAGAGAAGGGCCAAAAGAGAAGGAAGGAGTTTAATCAGGTACATACACACACACCATTGTATCCTACAGAGAGGTTAAAAATTCAAACACACCTTCAGCAGTACATTTTACAGTTATGATCATACCCTTAAAAAAACCTACTGGATTAACCCTTAAACATGAAATGTCCTAGTAACAGGGAATGTATTGTGTTGTCATGAGGTTTATAATGCCCACTGAGCAGACTAACTCATATAATTGTATTTCTCCATTTGTCCCCATTAGACCAAAGCATGCAAGGAATTTCTCTACAGAATAAAGGCATTTCTAAAATTCCTGGAAACTAAGTATTAGCTAGCTTTCTATCTAAGCAAGCCCTACTCCTTTACAACAAACAGGACATTACTGACAGAAGTCAGTCAACCCAAAGACACACACCCCAAATGAGCCCCAAAATAGGCAGCCTTGGTGTATTTCCAAACTTCCCCTGCCCAGCAGAACAAAAACAGCCAAAAAGAACACCCTTTAAACTTATTTCTACTTAAAATTGAGGGTTTTTTTTTTAAAAAAACCACTTTCAGGTATTAAAATGATAAAGCTATACTCTCACTTAAGTATCATCTTATTAAGACTACAGGAGTAAAACAGATCACAACTTCTAACTCACAGCCAGAACAAGGCTTCAGTTCTAAAAAAGCTAACAAGGCAAAATGATTAATGATAGCAAATCAATTGATCTACTAAGAAAAGTACAGGATGTTTACAGGAAACACTGTATGGATGCACCTGTGGGTAAGGCCTGGGTGTATTTTTCACACAGGTGACAACTTTTTGCTACCATTCTCCATACACAATCTCTGTATTATGAATCTGGCCAAGAAAATCATGAAAACTTGGGGACAACTAGGGAAAAAACAAAGAAAAAACCCAATGGAAATCCAGAAACCAATAATCTGGCCAGGAGATCAGACTGGCTCATGGATATCCACGCCATATTAGAAACACAACATGAGATTTAGATGGGACAAAAAGCAACAGAATGGAACCAAGGAAGAAATGCACAAGGCCCCCATTTAGAAGGTAAACAGCTTTGGAATAACATTGTCTATGGAAAACCACAGAGAAAGGAAAGTAAGAAGGACTCAGAAATGGAGACCTGAGGGCCCTCCACCACATCCTACTCCAAGCCTCGAACTCTGAGACTGAAAGGAAACTGAACAAAAGACCAGTGAAGCATTGCTGTTCTGATCCCACAGCATTTGAAGGAAATGCAATTACTGTTATTAACATCTACAAATGCTTTTTCCTCTCCCACTTGGAACTGCACACTAAACTCACTTTTTATTTCTACAAAAAAATTACCGTACATTTCCACTGAATTGCTGAACAAAATATATATTTTTCCCTCAAAATGGCTTACAAAAATACCACAGTTCATAACATGTGCAAGGTCCCCATGAAAAGCTTTGCAAAAAGTTGCCAAGAGAAGCTGCACTAAGAAGCTGATCCCTAAGAATAAAAGAAATCTGAAATATTGTGTAACAAAACTAATTTAAATCAAACTGGAAGTCTGGATACAGATAAGGAAGAATTATGAAACACAAAGTCATAGGAGTCTGGATATATCTCATGTGGATTTTATCCATGGTGACCGCTAATAAACCTAATTAGGCTGTATTACCAGAAATAAAGCAAACTGACCTGTCTGAATAGCAAGTTTTTGCAGTTATTATTAGGCCTAATGTCATGTTTAAACTATTGGAAATAAAAATCTTGTCGTTAACAAAAGATTGCACATGACTGACCTAAATCACTTGCGTTTTTAAGATTTTGGTCCACATTAGTGGCATTCCCAAGCTTAATGAGGATTTTAGAAAAATAATGTGTTGAGGTAAGTTAGACCAGAGTAGAACAAAATATTCCAGTTGTTCAGCCAGAAGAAGAAAATCAAATTAAACAAGTACAAGTGCTTATGGAAGGAATGCCTGCTTTGCCAAAAGATAAAACTTAAGAGTCTAGAAACTGGCCTTTTCTTTCAATTCTGTCTCAGCTATCCACTGTAGCTTTTTTAGTCAGGTTTTAGAGCTTGGCAGCAGGATCTAATTGCTTCTGGAAGTTTTTTGCACAAATGGAGATTGTAAATGTTTTACAGGATAAAAGCAATTAGGGATGCTAAGAATAGGTTAATATTTTTCAAAGACACATCCAAGATAATTTATTACAGTTCACTTTCAGAAAATAATCTGGGGAAAATTATTTCCAGGATAGTAGCCTGCATCCACTTTGTATCTAGAAATCCTGTATTTGCAATTTATTCAGAACAAAATTTCGAAACAACACTGGTCTCTCCAGCCACAGGTATGACTCAGTAGGGAAATTACTGTTATTTGCTGCTGCTGTTCAGGGTTCAAACACTGATCTATAGGTGTAAGGTAGAGCTTCAAAAAGAAAGGTAGCTTCTACACATTTTTGTAAAAAAAAATTATATACATACATATATATATATATATATATATGAAAAACAAAGTATTGAACTATACTGGGCCAAATAAGCTCATTGCTTTTAGAGCACAATATCCATACTTTANATGCCCACTGAGCAGACTAACTCATATAATTGTATTTCTCCATTTGTCCCCATTAGACCAAAGCATGCAAGGAATTTCTCTACAGAATAAAGGCATTTCTAAAATTCCTGGAAACTAAGTATTAGCTAGCTTTCTATCTAAGCAAGCCCTACTCCTTTACAACAAACAGGACATTACTGACAGAAGTCAGTCAACCCAAAGACACACACCCCAAATGAGCCCCAAAATAGGCAGCCTTGGTGTATTTCCAAACTTCCCCTGCCCAGCAGAACAAAAACAGCCAAAAAGAACACCCTTTAAACTTATTTCTACTTAAAATTGAGGGTTTTTTTTTTAAAAAAACCACTTAGTGTAATGAACATGTGCAAAGAAACAAACATGTTACAATGGATTAATGCCTCACTCTACTGGAAACTAATACAAAACAAGTAGAATTAACTGGATGATCTCACAGCTCATTTGAACACATCAGAACAGTTGATAAACTTATAGTAATTAGTTTACTGTGTTCAGGAAAGGAATAAAAACTGAAACAAATATGGGGAAAAAAAATCACAATTAAAAAGGTATAGCCCTTAAACACAGAGCTACCTAAAGCCTGCATGGGCAACCATTCTCCTACGTATATTACTGCAAATACTGTTTTCTTCTTTTTCAAGTAATTTGGTGTAGAACTGCATCTGTATAGAAGATGTTTACACAGTATTCTGAAACAGAGAGATTTGAAGGTTGTTTCTATTTGAGAGCACTGAAGAACCTTCTTCTTTCACCCTAATCAATAAAAAACATTTAATTGTTGGCTGCAGCTGTGTAACAAACAACAGACTACATAAAATAAGCATTAGAGTGTTATTGTAAACAATGTCAGAAATTTATGTGTCAAGAATGCCACAATGTCTTCTACATTGATGGAGCCCCATCATTTCATATGGCTCAGCTGCAAGCAATGAAAACTCACATTTAAAATTAGGCATATGCTTAAGCTCATTAAGTGGCCTTGACAAACAAAATGCTCATTCTTTCCCAGAAAGAACTGAATAACTGGTTTTGCTTATGTCAGACCAAGAGGTATTGCCATTTTCATTACTAGAATAAAAAGAAGTTGATACCTTTTAAAATGTAATTAGGAGAAAACCCATATTTCTAATGGGTTAGATAGTACTAAGGTTGGAAAGTACTGAGCACCAAATTCTACTTTACAAAAATGCTAAAGCAACAAAACTTAAAGAAGTTGAGTGCTAAGTCTTCTACTGTCTGCTAAGAATAGGATCTAAATAAATGATTGTTTTTAACAGTCTGGTTCAAAAACAAAATATAAGCAACTCATAGCTGAAAGTGCCTGTGATTTTGTTCAGGACCTATACAGAGATGAACAACAAAGAAGAGGTTCAGAGGTCTAGAGACAAGATTTTCTTTTCTTTTGTTACTAAAATTTAAAAACAAACCTAGCTCAAAAAGTAGCTTACCATTTTTTCTTGAGAAAAACCATGAGAGAGATCACCAGAAGGAAAACACAGATAGACAACTTCTCCACAACTCTGTCTCAATAAATTGGTTGTATAGTGATAGAACCATTTTCAATATCCAGAACAGATCCTGCACAACTGACGAACAGAAGTATGAGACCAGTGATGCCAGTTCAGTGCATGAACACCACGCATTTCAGTTCTACCAGAGATGGAATGAGAACAATTTAATCCATCTTCCAAAGCTTTCTTTGGTAGGAAAAAACCAAAAACCAAACGAAAACAACAACAAACTAAACAAAACCAACCAAATAAAAATTTTACTAAAGGACAGTTTACATTTTTCCAACAAGAGCACACATTTAATAAAGTCACTGACATCACCATGGGATTGGTGGTGCCCTCCATCTACCCTCACTTTCATCTCCACACATTTTGAGGTTTATTCTACTCTTCTTTCAATACATCCTAAAGAACATTGTTCTAGTTTCTTTTTAGAAGAAATTCAAACTGGAGCCATTAAAAAGGCAGTTCTCCCAGAACCAAAACA
The DNA here is from genome assembly GCA_013400735.1 of Pomatostomus ruficeps. Lineage (NCBI taxonomy): Eukaryota > Metazoa > Chordata > Aves > Passeriformes > Timaliidae > Pomatostomus > Pomatostomus ruficeps. The sequence continues at coordinate 30,963 of VYZT01020468.1, forward strand.
TCTCCAAAAGCTTCTTTTTATCAGTATATTTCTCTTTCAAGTTCACCTTATCAGCCTTCATTACCTCCCTAACACTTTTGCGTCAGCATGGCAACTCACACACAAGTAGAAAAGAAAAAGCAAAGGGCTTGAAATTCTCAACAGCTTTTTCTGGTAAGCTCCAGTTGCTATAATTAGACAAGCCCTCTTCTAAATCACAAATACAACTATCAATAGAGATAAAAATGAAAACTAGCATCAAATACATAGAACAAGCCAAATCTAAATGTTCCAGTTTCTTCCTGTTATCTCAAAACGTGCCCTGATTTAACCCTCAGAAGACAAATACAATGGCTGTTTCCATGACTGTCTTAGCATAAGAGACACCTAACTAATATAAACAAAAAAATCAAATCATCTTATTCACAAGTCACAAAACTAATACTGTATAAAAAGAGGGAATGCAATTATGTTTCCACTTAGAGCCAAAGATAGGATTTTAGAAGCAAAGCAGATTCTGAATTACAAAATAATTAACATGACATTCATGCACCAAAAAAGACTGAAATCCTACAAAAATTTAAAACGCAACTTCACATTGTAGAGACCTTGTTTTCTCTGCTTGCTGAGTTAAATTTGTGGTATCAAACCAAAACATGAACAATTAGTTCACATCCCAATTATTTTACCCTGATTCGTTTTTTAAATAAGTTACAGTTCTAGATTACAAATTCATAAAGTAGTCCTAAAAGACCTAAGTACTAGAACATGAAGCTTCTTAGTTCCCCTAAATATAGCAGCAGTCACATGGCTGCCATTAAGACATTAGCTTTTCCATGGTAGAATACCTCCTAAACCTTTCCCCTGAAAAATGAGATTATGGTTCAGTCTTACATGAAATACAGCAGGTAACATCTCAGACCCAGAACAGTCTGTATAAAAATACACATGCACAAATGCAACCCCAGCTCAAACCCTCCACAAAACCAAAGAGTAACACCTCAAAACTACACTGCTGAAAAGCAAGAAAAAATGATTTTCTGCTCAACAGGAGTCTGTGATCACTAAACAGCTGTTTATTAGCCTTTTCTTAAAAATTACAGACTATATAAATAAATCTTATTTACATCTGGAAAGAATAACTTATTTTTTTTAAAAAGGCAGTTTAGGCTTAAGATGACAATCAGTTCTCAGGAGTAAATCTGTACTTTGCATTTTGTAAACACACAAACATACCAGTTTCACACCATTCCCTGACCAGTTCCAACACATTCAGGTTGCACTCTCCATAGTAATCGAGCAAATCTGTGGATGTTTGGCATAAACCCACAAAATGCCAGCATCCAACTGACATCCACCAGTAGATATACCAGGCACCGAGTTTTATTTCACTGATGGGAAAAATAACTTAATGCACACTATTTTATCTGCTACATTCAAAACTTAGAGAGCTTCACATGCAGCAGCTTTCAGAACTCTCTGGTGTAAAACTGGTGCTATTTTTCCTGCTGTTCAAATAGAGAAGTTGAAAAAAACTGAGTTGAAAGCACTTCAACACTGAGTCCTTTAGAGAGGTGGGGGCAGAGTCCATGATCTCTGGCTGCCAGCCTTCCACTTCTGCCACTACTCAGCACATCTCTGACTTTAAAACCACATATAACCTCTTTCTAATCAACCACTTGCTTTGTTTCTCCTTCTGGGGAGAGAGATACGAGAGGTCACGATTACATCAAAGCACAGAGTACCCTCAGTAACTTCACTGCCCCAGAGGACTGGAGGGTACCCGACCTCTCCAAGAGCCTGATTTTGCCAACCCCCTGATCTCAACAGGAATGCCAGAGACCACTAGTTTCACTAGGAGGGCTGGTCCCCAGAGGAGACGCTCTTGGGAGCGTTTGCAGGATAAAGACATCATTCACACAGACACTTCTACAGGCAGGTACTAGCAACCACTGGCTCTTCCATGTCACCTCACACACCCTCCTGAAAAAGCTCCCAGGGCAGAAGTGTGAACAGCAGGGCTGGGAGCAGATGGAGGACCACAGCAACTCAGCCCTGGAAATGGGAGCAACCAGTCTTCTCTGAAGCTTAAGAGCCCTGCTAAGGTACGGCTGGAGCATGAGAGTGGAAAAATAGGAGGAAAAATAGGCCAGCAAGAAACCTTATTCCAGTCCTGCCTTTCCAAAACAGAGTATTACTTCCATCAGCAGACTGGAAAGCTTATTACAGAAATCTTCAGGTACTGTCAGACCCTGGCAATGATGCATTTACCCATCAAACAACCACTACTGAACGCACCAGCGGCCAGTACAATGGGTCCTAAACACACTGTTGCTCTGATCATCTAGATATGGTTAACTTGGTTATTATTACTATCATCATTTACAGGGTATCAGCTGGCTAGATCCACTGCAGACTACACTAAGTTCCTGCATAGAAAATACCCTTGGAGCCATCATATTTTCCCAGTGTTTCACAGCTTCTGTATGCCAGTGACAGTTCTAGAGGGAAGATTCTTCAGAAGTACTTTTAATTACTATTTCCTCCTTAGCTAGAATGCATTAATTATAGCCTGTTCCTCCAGATAATAAGAAAACAAAAAACAGTGCAATATGAACACTACAAGAAACTTAATTACTGAGTCAGATGTCCTTTAGATGTCAGTACGACTACAGAGAAGAGCAGGAAAATAAAACACACACATATCAGCCTCAAATTGTTAGATCAGTTATCAAAACAATGTCTTTCCTCAACGACTTCATTTTGAAGAGCTCAACCACCTAATTAATCAAATGCCTGTTACGTGTTTCAAAAATATGCTTTTTTTAATAAAGGAGGCCTGCTGATGTATTTATTACAAAGCAAATGTGGTAAATGGCTCTGTATGCAAATACTGAAGTGCAGCATGACTTTGAAGTTTGAAGGTCAGATACAGTAACCATTCTCATCAAGGTTCTTATGTCAGACTGCATCTTCTGGTTTACATCTGAGTTTAGGAGGAGGAAGAAAGAGAATCAAAAAGAAAAAAATAGAGTCAACCAGTTCTGTGACAACTTAAGAACTGGCACACTATCATTCACCTGCTTTCCTTTAAAAATCTATTAATACCCTATCTCCCACAAAATGAATAAAGAAAATGAAAAGTATGCCAGGGACACACAGAGTTTCATTCTGCTTTTCAACTTGGATTTTCCTGATGAAAAAACAATCTACTTTAGTCAGCAATAATTTTATATGAAAGAAGAGAATGCCATCTTCTCCATCTTCACAGATGTTTCAAACCCTTATCACTTCAGAGAGCTGAAGGATATTTTGTTGATCAACATGTTTTATCTTAAAGCAGTATGGATTCAACTGCAGAAGCAAATCAGTGGATTGTGTACTGATATTTTTCCAGGTATCAGAGAAATTATCCCTCACCATTCCATATTCCCAGCAACTTTAGGATACAAAACTCAACAGCTGGGCCTGAAGGCAAACAAATATGCTTCAAATACAAGAGTCTGATCCACGTCAAAAAAGAAAAAGAAAAAAATATAAAGTATGTTTTACATGTATACCTCAAAGACAAAAAACCAATACAGATTTCTTTTTTAGCACCACCACACGTTGAAATACAGTAAAACTGATAACACTTCCCAGTAAAACACTGTGTTATAAACAATCCCCTCTCACACATAAATAACAGAGACATTATACAAAGCAGACAGGAACATGGACGGATGTACACAAAATAAACACATTCAAACTTACCCCACTCCAGATACTCAAGGATGTTCTTCTCTCTTCTCAGGGGGGAATTATTACATTCATCATAAAGGCAGATGAGTATATCCAGCAACGTTTCCACACTGAAGCATTGCCCATTAGTCTGTGTTGGCCCATCCAAAATAAACTGCTCCAACTGCTTCAAACGCACTTCTCCAGACATGGTTGTTTCAGTTTGCATTGGGGTTTCTTTTTTAATGATTATTATTACTTTGTCAGAAAAACAACAACAACAAAAAAAAACTTTTGAGGGTTTTGTTGTTTAAAAAGAAGTCAACAGTATTTTTAACAAGTGTCAAACTGTGGCGGTCCTTAATTGCCAGCCCACCTCGGTGTTCCCAGCCTGAAACTAAACCCTTGGAGTTTCAGACACACACACCTAGTGTGGATATCTGTGTATGCATGACTTTTAAGAGAAGAAAATAGTTATCCTAAAAAAAAAAAATTAATAGGCTTAGTAGGAAGTCGGGGGGAAATACATATGGGCATTCCTGATGCTTAAACAATAATAACTGCACTCAAATTCAACCGAGACTGCCTGACACCGATTTCACCGTGCGTGCACAGGCACACGCACTTATATATTTAAGAAGGTCTTCTCCTTCATTCCCAATGCAGATCATGCAGCGCGATCCTGCGAGGAGCCCCGCCGCAGCACCACGGGCTAAGAGCCCCTCCGGTTCCGCTTCCCAGGACGGATGGGAAGGGAAAAACAGATATATTTACGTATTATATAAGCGAAAGGCAGCAGAAACGAGGGCGCACACCGGCGGGGAGGGAGGGAGGGATGAGGGGCCGCGCAGCCCCGCCGCCTCCCCCGGCCCCGGCAGCGCCTCCGCGGCCACCGCGGGGTGGGGCGCAGCCCCCCCTCCTCAGGGCGCAGCCACGTCCTGCCCGGGGCAGCCTTTCCCTTCCTCCTCCTCCTTACCGAGTCTCCTTTTAAGGCTTTTCAGTGATTCAAAAAAACTAAAGTCTTCATCGTCGCCCCCTTCTCCTCCGCTGCGCCAAGGGGCGGCGAGCGGGACGCGCGCCCCGACACACCGGCAAAAGCGCTCCGAGCCCTGTCAAATCCTTCCCATGGCTGCGGCGGCTGCTGCTGCTGCGGAGACGGCGCCCTCCTCCTCCTCCTCCTCCCCGTGCGCGTCCTGGGGCGGAGGGAAAGCGCCGGCGTCCCCGCTCCGGCCGCACGCTGCGGACCGGGAGGCCCCTACGACGACGGCGGCGGCGGTGGCTTCACTCCCGGCGGCGCGATGGTGTCCCGGCTTCGGCCCCCCGGGCAAAGGGCATCCTCGGGCGGTGCGTGTGCGGGGTGTGTGTGTGTGCGTGCGCGGGGCGGCGGGGAGGGGTAGCGGCGGCGCCCTCCCTTCCCGGCTCGCTCCCTCCCTCCCTGCGCTTCCGCGCCCTCCTCTCCCCCGCCGCTCCCTCCCTCCCTGCCTCCTTCCTTCCCTCCCTCCCTNCGGCGGGGGGGAGCCGCCGCCGAGCGCCGCCGCAGCGCGGGGAGCCGAGCCCGGGGCCGCCGCTACTGATGGGATTGAGGGGAGGAGGGGATGCTGCAGCAGGGAATGCAGGGATACGGGCGGACCCAGGGATACGGGCGGGAGAGAGGGCGGGAGCGTGGAGGCCGCGGCGCAACTCCCCGCGGGCTGCGGCCGCCCGCGCTGGGCTATCCCGGGCGGACCCGCCCGTCCAGCCGGGGATCCCTCCGGGCTTTGCCCCGAGCCGAGGGGAGCAGCCGCCGCCGTTGGCCGGCCCGGTTCCGCTCAGCCGCCTCTCCGTCCATGAGGCCTTTGATTAAAAATCCCGGTCTGGTTAGGAGGGCGGGCTTGGGGAGCGGCGCCTGCCTGCTCTTCCTGGGGATTCTACCGAGCTCCAGGTGCGAGCACGGACTCCGGCTGCCTCACACTTCGGGGTCTTAAAAACGTGACAGAAAATGCGTCGGCTCGTGGCGGTTCTGTCCGCACTGGCGAAGTGTCTCCCATCATCGAGGAGCCCACCGTGCCACCACAGCACACGCCGGGGAAACAAGCTCCTGTAGTGGGCATTTCAAACCCATATCCTTTAAGAGAGCTGAAGGATGTTCTTGTTGATCTACGTGTTTTACTTTAAGGTGGTATAGACTCAATTGCAGAAGCACACCAGAGGATTTTGCACTGATCTGTTTGCTGGGCCGCCTGCGGGATGGGAAATGGGAGCTGCCCACCAGCACGTCGTGGCAGCTCTCCTGGCCAAAGGTGTCAGGGATGCGCTGTGCTGCTCAGGGGATTGAATGTCATCTCTAAGTCAACGTGTAACTGCAGTTCACCCTTCCACAGAAGTCAGGTGAAAGAGCAGGAAGGCCATACAGCCCTCATGGGTCACCGCCTGTAGGTGAACTTCAACACTCCTAAAGCCAACCAAGTCCTGCATCTTCTGGAGCTCCAGGGAAGGGAACAGCTCAGGCATCTGCTTCCTCAGTTCGGTAACCAACAGAGGACCCTCAACTGAGTTTTGCCATAACAAGCATCTATATAACGCTTTCTTTTTAAACTGACCTTTTTACCAGCTGGTATGAAACATCAACAGTCTTACATACCCATTAAAATGTAATACACAATATGATAAAAGTCCCATATGTCTGCTCAGAATCACCCACCTGTATATAAAGTTACTGGTGCGAAGCTAGAGAGGACAGTGACTCCTACCCCATACATGCAGAATGGCAGAGCAGACTCTTGGCAAATGAAGAAACGTGCAGAGAATTTAATTCTAAAAGCTTTTTACGCAAAAACCCTCCAAGAGATGTTAGAAACCACTACAACTGCAAATGGTCTTGTGATGGGTAGAAGATAGGATTAAACTGAGGGGATGGGAATAAGGAAAGAGTTTCCTTCCTGTGCTGGGTTGCACCCTTGGTATGAAAAGAGCCCTGTGCCAGTATCTGGGGTGCTGCTGGTCCTTGTCTACTACAGTCACAGCAGTGCCTCCGGTAGGAGCCTGCTCCAAAGCTGTGGCACACAGGCAGTTTTACAGTGAGAGTAAGGCATTTCCTGCTAGCTCTCCGCTGAACTTGTGGAAATTGGGATTGTAGCTGGGGGTGGGGGTGCCTGATGACAGCTATAAAAATAAATTGCTATTGCAGGGGTAGGTGGCCCAGATCAGATAGCATGTCCTGTAGGGGTTGGAGACACGTCATCCAAGTTCATCCTGAGCATAGATTAACCATTAATAGGGTCACAGAGGGAAAATGGAGAAGACTAAGAGTTAAAGGGATGTTAGCTTCTTGGACTTTGGCACCACTTGGTGGGGAAGTGAAATGAAGAACCAATGCCAGAGATATGATGGGTGTGGATATTTCACTTATTTACTTACGTTACTGTGTTTTCCTTAGCCAATTATAAAGTCTTTCCTTGTTTTAATTGCAGATCAAGTGTTTGCAAACAAGGATGGATACCCAGCAAAGGCAGTCACTTTCCCTATATTTCTGGTTTTAAAACGGAAGCCTTGTTTCTGCCAGCATCACTTGACAGAAGTTTCACACCAAGCCAGTTCTTTTCAGCGTTCTTTTCAGCTTGAGTGAGGCTACAAGTAAAACCATGTAAGCTGCAGTTGAACACAAAACCCAGGAATTATTTGTTCTCTCCTTGTTTAATAGCCTGTCCGGAAATATATAGGCATCCCCATAACAACTGGTGATACACCCACTGTGCTGTAGTCAGCTGTTGTGCTACAGAAGCTGTGAGGAACAGGTAACACCAACAATGACGGGTGGCACATTTATTTGCTGGGAATTATCTATGTTCCAGATGAGTAATTCTCACAATACACCCGTGGGATAGAAAAATATTTTCTCTGCCTTATAAGAGAGACTTTAGTCCAGAATATTTAGAAAACCAACAAAATAATTTAGTGTAACACGCAGAAATCCCTTCTCTCTTGTACATTCTGTCACTAAGACACCGTGTCCTAAAAATACACCCAAGTTGTGCAAACATACTCCAGTATCTTTCATAATTATCATGTGTTTGTTTCAGCCTGTTCTTGTTTTAATAATATCACAATAATATTTTCATCTTATTGCTTAGCTTTGCAAATGTTTACAGTACCTAAAACATAACTAATGATAATAGGGAATTTATATCTTACAATAAATTAAGCAAGCTGATAGCAGTAGAGGGAATAGTGTGGAATTAGGAAGATACAGTTGAAACAATGTAGTTTATATATTAACAACAGGTATGTTGAGTGTTTCAATAGTTATTGTTGGTGTAATGTCCCTCTTCTCTCCAGGGTTTGTTGTTTCTGGTGAAGTATTGTGGATATTTGTTTTTGGTGTGTAAACCATTTCTGAAGTTGAGAGGGACCCTACATGCTTCCCAGCAGGTGAGTAATGCTTGTGACGGGCAAATCTATGACATGCTTAGGGACAAGTACTCAAGAGTGGCATTTATGTGTTGACAAAGTTTTGCATCCAGGCTTTTCTGTTCTCAAAAACTTTGCTTTGTAGACACATGTTGTTTGTACTGATACAGTGGTTCATCTCCTGAGGAAAATTTTGTAGTATCTATGCAAAAACAGTGCTGGCACCCAGTTTAGAGGGTGTGTGTACAGACATGGGATGGTACTATTTGAAAAGGGGTCCTACAGCTGTTGCCTGAACTATGGTAATAATTTAGGTTATTGGAAAAGATTGCAGGTAGCTGCAGATGGAGCACATAGTGGTTGCACTCCAGGAGGACACTGAAGACCAGCATGTGTGAATCAAGCAACACTTGTTCTGTAATCTGTTCCACTGTAGTTTCACATAAATCTTGCTGCTGGGGCAAACTTAATCCTAGCAAACAGTGATCTCTTCACTGAAACTGATGGCTATTGCAGAACTTTAATTAGTCTCAGTACCTATAATAATGCATTTAGTAACACGCTTTAATGTTTTTAAAGACTTGTAAGTCTACTGTTCTTTCCCTCTGTAACTGCCTTACCAAGACCTATTTCTCCTGTGAGGTCTACAGACAAGTCCAGCTACAAGCGCGAAATGGTACCTGGGAAAATTGATGTTTAATATTTACTTAATCCCAAAACAATGATCATAAACGTGTATGTATATATAGGCATTGTAAATATGGAATTATCTTTCTCTTCCCTTATGCTTCTTTTATTGGTCTTTGGAGTCTTATTTATAGTCTTAATGATTTTCTGTGAATGGCTGAACAGAATAATTTTACCTCAGAGAGAAATTGCATCATGCTGATCTCACTACACTGGATCTGTTACTGGCCTCATCCCCCTGGTTTTAGTCTTCATTTAAAACGAATGAGAATGTGGCCACCACCAGCATACAATTTTCTGTGAAGAATGAAGCAGGTTTGACCCTGCTGAAGTGTCCATGGGTGCTGTGCTCTGAAGAGAAACAAGATAGCCCCTGTGATTAAAGAAGAGGAGAGGAAGTAATGGAACTACTTTTATAACTGCATGAAATGGGTATAATTTGAATCCTGCTTTTATGATGCAGACTAGGAACTGACCAAAGTCACGTCTCATTCTGACCTCCAAATAGGACCCTGTGTTTGCACTCTGACAGTGCTGTTTCATCTCTCAGTATGTTTTCTTCCTGTGAAAGTGGAGCCAAGTCTGCCAAAGCTCTTAGGGCTGCTGTAAACCTTAATTAATGTCAGTGTAGCAGTCTGATATTCTTTTTTATTTTCCTTTCTTCAGTATCGTAAATCTAAGACTGTTATTTTATTTTCTCTCTTGTTTTTGTAGTCTGAAATGTCTGCAACTTTTCAAGCCTTCGGTCCCTCCACAGTCCGGTTCTTTCCTGTGGATTTCTCTATCTATGCTGATGTTTTATTCGACCATGTCCAGAACCTGTTACCTGTGTTATGCCATCTTCAAAAGTTGAACTCTCCTCAAGATAATTCACTCCCTTAAATGAAGACATTTAATGACGTAGAACTCTTTGTCAGGTCAAGCGGCTTCTTAAATTGAAAAGTTCTGAGAAAGACCACATATTTACTTGTGAAACCGGATGAATGCAAATTTCTGCCACTGCCACACAAAGTACAGCCAGTTAATTCATTGACTCAAAAGAAAAGTGGATACATTTAGATTATCTGGCTGATGCCTATACAAAGCTAGTGTTGCTCAACTTACAACAGCAATCAGCGTGAGAGCTGCTTCTAAACCTACTCTCTTTGCAGTGGTTCATGGTTTCTGCTGATCATAATCAAGGCTTTCAATGTCTATTGCTCTAGAATAAGTACTTCTGGTGAGCATTCAGTGCTGTATTATGGACTGTTTTTTTATTAAAAGGGTGCAGTTATAGACTAATTCAGTGAGGATCTCACTGTAAAAGTGATTTTCAAAAAGCTGCTACTGTCATGTAACATTGATGGAAGGGATGAGGAATGAGGAAACTCGTGACTACGAGATCTTTGATTGGGCAAGGAAACAGGATGAAGTGAGGGAAAATGGGATAGATGAGAGAGGGAGGGAACACGACTAATTTGGAAATCATATGGGAAGGAAGAGTGATTTAGAAAGGGGAAGTCAGGAGCAGGGAGTTTAGCAAGAAAGAGGGAGGGAAGCTTGTGAAGAGGGAGGGGGAGAAACTACTTATTTGTAAAAGCCAGAAAATTCTGTACTTAGATGAAAACAAGCTCAGAAAGAAGCCTAATTTGGAATGTGAACCCAGGGTAGATGGAGCTGGATTAACTTTAAGTCAGAGAAGGGCTCAGAGTGCCCAGCTCATTACAAAGAGAGTGCAAGAGATCACACACTGATCTCAATTTCCCCAAGGTTATGGAATTTTCAGATTAGAGGTCTGACCTCAGTTGTTGTTTTAAAGTACTGTTTTGGTTTATTTGAATTTTAATGAAAGAATATCAATATGTTGAAAACAGCAGTGCCTCTATTTTATGTTACTTATTTTTAACTTAAGAATTGCAGAAATAGCATCAAAGGTCTAAAATATGTATTTCTTTGGGAGAATAGATACAGACAATGACAACAGATGCAATTCAGGCAGAAGTCTTGTTTTAATCAGAGACAGGACACTTAATGTAAAGAGACACTTTCATCATGGTCTGCAGACTGAAATCACAGTATTGTGGCTTAGCAACAGTTGGCATTTTGAGTTTGTTTGTTAAATTTTATTTGGAAGAAGAGGCACCAAGCCCCACCTCTCCCTTCATGGATTAAATTTGCAATCAGTCATCACATTTTAAGTAGATGATGGCAGCGGCGCAGGTAACAATGACTAGAAACCAGCATTTTTATTTTTTGCCTGTACTACATTTTGGCAGATTGATTTCTTCTGCACTGAAAACTAATAGAAAAAATGAAGTGCTCTGTAAAATTTGAGACCATTGTGGAAAACATTTGTTGTATGTAAAGACCTCTTGCCACTCAGCAGGTAACTTCAGGTTACCTCCCAGAGCAAAGAAAATCTTGAAATCATGGAACCATAGAATAGTTGGGGTGGAAGGAACCTGAAAGATCATCCAGTTCCAACCCCCCTGCCGTGGGCCTTCCACCACATTGCCCAAAGCTGCATCCAATCTGATCTTGAACACTTCCAGGGATGAGGCATCTACAGCTCTGGGCAACCTGTGCCAGTGCCTCACCACTCTCACAGTGAAGAATTTCTTCCTAACATCTAATCTAACCAGCCTAAAATGTTATTTAGTGTTCAGTAATGATCCCACTCAAGCCAATGCCAAAAAAAGCCTCCTTGATCTCAGCAAGAGCATAAGTGAACTCATAATTCCTTCTGAAACAAACAAAACTGTTTGGACTCAGTTTTATGAAAAATAGGAGTGGTTTATATCTTTGCACAGTGTCAACCATTTTTCTTTGTAAACTGTCACTGCACAAATTAAGAAATTTAATTCTATGGAAAGGTTAGAAGTGTGATTACAAGTGGTTTTTGAGGTAGAGAAAGACAAATACTTGTACTAGTTTAATCAAAAAGTGTGAACATAACACTGGCTTGGATCTTTGTGTGGATAGCACTGGGAGTAATTGTACTTGTGGGAGGAGGTGCTGGCCAGTGGTACAGCTTCATTTTGTGGATAGTGCTCCCTCGGTGAATGGAACTTCCCTGAGAGAAGTGAGAGCAGATCTGCTGGCAGGAGCGCTCCCTACCTGCCTCCGTGCAGGAGGGCGGCGTTCGCAATGCATCACTTTGTCAGTGTTTCAAGTAACACAGCTCACCTGGGCTGAAATAAGCTGGGCCTTGCTTAGACCTCCCTAGACATCAAAAGGAGGAGCAGTCTCCAGCATATGGGCAAAGGCAAGCAGCAGGAATGTTGCTATGGATTAATTCAACTCAATCAATCAATCAAACTGAAGACAATTAGTACTAAAAGTACTAATTGAAAGTAAGTATTTCCAATCAGAGTAAGTTTTAGCAACTCGTAACTTGAAAGTAATTTGGCTGATTTTCCTCAGTTTTTGCAAAAGTGACTGAAATAGACCTGGCAAGCTTCAGACTGAAGCAGCTTTCCAAGCCAAAGTTATGATGAAGGGATGGAAACAGGGTGCTATAACAGAAGCTAGCTTCAGCCTTAACCACGGGCATGTTGCTGCCGCCCCTTAACATCCCAGACTATGCCAAAACACACTGTAGGTGAATTAAAATCATTAAATGAAATGGAATGTTTCTAAAACTTCAGTCAAGTAATATCACAGAAACATTAATCATAATACAGCTATATCTCAAAACCTTTTTTCCCCAGTTTGTTGAGAACACAAACAATTTCCATGTGTGGTGCATCAGGAGGAAGCAAGGTCCTGGTCCAATGCTGGACTCCAGGTGATGAAGTCACCAAGCAGGTGACTTCATCACCTGGAGTCCAGCATTTGCTGCCATCACTTTCTTGGCTTCCTCCTGAAGCACAGGATTTCATTTTGGAGGCCATGAAAATTGGGTTTCCAATTTTCCAATGGAAATTGGTAATGAAAAAAGATTTTTGAAGATGTTATAAAGATTTGGTTTTTTACAATGAAGACTGATAGTTGTAGTTGTGTGTTCTTTAAAAAAGCCACAGGCAGTTACCAGCTGCTCTTTTGGCTTTTCCAACAAAGTGAAGATTTTCTTCCCTGGCTGAATAATGAGGGAAGTGGCTAGTGGATGTATAATTAGCTTCCAGCTATGGCTAGCACAGCTCTACACAGCAGCAACTACAGTCAGTAATCTCTCTGCTGTCTTCTACAGGAGAAAATGAGCTGGGCCGTGGTCTCTGAACCTCATCCCCCTTCTGATCAGGGACACTGGCAGACCCAGGGTGCAGAGCCACAGGATATTCCATTTATTGCTCCAGTTTTCTTCAAGGCCCTTCCTAAGACTTAATTCCCTCGCCCTGCAGCAAAAGTGATAATAATAAAAAGGTCTATGATTCACAGTTGAAACACTGTATCTTGCTTAAGTTAAACAAGTACCTAAGTGCTCTGCTGAACTGGGGCCAAGGGTGGATTACTGAGAGAGCTGGGCAGTCTTCCCATCTCCAGCCAGTTCACCAAGTAGTCTCAGGCTAATCATGGAGTTTTCTGGGGCTTAGTTTCCTGAACATGTTTATCATAGGGTATCTATTCTGACTGGTAAAGATAAGGAGATAATGAGGGAACATGAAAAACTTCAGAACATGGAAGAGAAAAGTGCTGTAGAGAAAACAAGCTTCTGTATATTGGATGTACATTGCATGTTACATTCTCTTTATGACTTTTCTTTAGTTCTGGACTCTAGTCAGTATTTGTGAAAAAAGATCAGGCAGCTTATTAACAGAGAGCCTACTTCCACTTTAAATGGCAAGAGTATTCTGAATCCCACCAAATCCAGTGGAAGAAGATCCAGCACTGCGTGCAACCAGCATTCCAGAGCAGCTCAAGCTGTGCTGCCTTCAAGCAGCCTCATCATCCTGGCAGCACTGGCCTGCTGTAGGATGTGAACCCAGCAGATTTTGTTCAGGCTGCTGCCTTCATGCCATACAGCAGCCTGAAAAATTAATTCAGCCCTATTTGCAATGGCTTATTAAAAGGGAAATGGAACAACGTCCTTGTCAGTCTGTGCCTGACCTGTACTGGGAGAGTTTCTTCTGATCAGATATGGAGCTTTTAAGGCTGTTCTGCATTTCTCTGATTCCTACCTGGCAGAAAATGGCTAGAGAAAGGGCAAGAGTGTCACTGTGGAGAGCTTTTTATTGATATGAGAGAGGCCCGGTTACCACATAATAGTTTGCAAGAACAGACTTTCCATTTAACACTCTTTCTACTTGGAAATTTATATTACATTTTGAAAAGTTAGAGCAAAATAGCTTAGTGTATTGAATTGCAAGAGAGCTAACCTGAGTACATATGTTTACTGTATCTTTTGATACAGAGAAAATTAGCATAAAAAAATCTTTACTAAGAATGGATTGTGCCAGAATATTAGTTTTGTAGCATAACAAACAGACAGAAAAATATAAGCATGCTAATCCATCCTGTGCAAGATAAGAACTGAGGTAAGGTACTCTCCATTAACAACTGCTACCTGATGTTGTAAACACAGGTCTTAGTACCACATTACAGCATCAAATGTGAAACCAGAAAACACCAGTGCTACTTTTTGTGGATTTTTACCTACCGTTCTGAAAGAGATTAAGCTCTTTTTTCTTTATAATAAGCGGCCATATTTTGTTTATCCATAGATAAAGCAGTGCTGTAGCATACTTCTGTTTCTGTCACCTCCTCAAAACCTTTTTGAAGGCATTTCCTGATTCCCAAATTCTGCAGATTCAGAACCAAAAAAGGCAGAAGAACGGTGAGTATCAGCAATATTTCCTTTTTCTGTTAGACACTCACAGGTCAGTCCAGAAGGAATTAGCACAGACCAAAATAGCTATTTTTGCTCTGGTCCGCTTTCTGCAAGGACAGAATTCCCAAATTCTAATCTCACCCCCAATTTTGACTCACTTTCTGTGCGTATAATGTGTGAGATGGCTGGGGCCAATGTGCAGACAAAGGATACCTGTGGGAAATGAGCTGTTTTCAACTCGCCCTGCATGACTCTGGATTTGAAGGCTAATTTTTTTACCTCTCTAGCAGTAAGTGAAGAGGAAAATCCAGTCAACCAATACAAGAAATGGAAATACAGTCAGTGGGGAAGGGCCATGGAAAGGGTGTTTGTGGAAAGGAGGTTATAACTAGGGCATATCCCATGTGAGTAGATTGCAAGGCCCACCCTCTCATCTTTACTGGGAATGCACAGGATAGCAAGCAATACAAGCCCACTCTGGTGATTTCCAACCATAGAAAAGGTCTCCTGAGCTGTTTTCCAGTTGATATGGCAGCCCATCTTTACCTGACCCAAGGCTGCCAGCGAGGAATTGTTTAAGTAAAAACTGGTCTTTGTCATCTCCTCCAGAGTATGATGTGTGGGAAAATCTTAATCCTGACAGACAGCAAATCCAGGGTTTGTCAGTCCTTAGCTGAAAACAAACTGTTTAGAGAAGACTTAATTCAAGGGCAAATACTGTGACAGAAAGAGCAAATCCAAAAGATAAGCATGATATTTAAGGCATAATACAGTTGCAGGAAAAATCCACAACACTACAAATGCAGGCAGTGCCCACTAAATGCATTGTTCAGCTACGATGGAGATTGATCCTGAAGCTAATGGAAAAGGATATGATTCATCCCTTACAGAAACAACACTGAAATTCTTCATCAAATGATAAAACACTTTAATAAGTGATTTACATCAAAGTGGACACTCCATCAAGAGCATAAAGTCTGTTGCTTAGAGAGAGAGAATACATAGTGTTTAATTACAATGTCACTGAAGACTGCAGCTTGTGTGTTTAGGTATGTCAGCTGTCCAGCTACACTTAAGGATCTTTCAGCATATCTATTACATTTGCATACGATATATGTAAATTAATATGTCCTTAACTCATACCTATTTCTGTATGCAGAGATGCAGTATGCATGTATATACATGTATACGTACATAGGTATGATATAAGCACATATTCATCCAGAGCATTTTAATATAGTTAAAAAAGCACTGTGCCAAAAATGTACACCATCTGTTTTCAATCAAAATAGCCAATTTCAGAGGAAGGGAGTGTTGTCTGGTGATCAGAGCGGGGGAACTAAAGAGTCAGGACTCACGGATTCCATTCCTGAATCTGCCAGGACTTGGCTGCATGGTTTTGACAAGATCTGTGACTCCTGCGTACCCTGGTTTCCCCATTTGCAAAATGGAGCAGTATCTACTAGAATGTTGCAATGGAAAACATAATTAGTATACGCTTGGAAAAGTACAGAAGTTCTTGTTATATCATCACAGTGTGTTCAAAGAGTGGAATTTAATTGAAAAATACAGTACAGGATTTGTTTTAGAAGACATACATGGCAGCTGTGTGTATAATTACAGCTATTTGTACACACTTAGGTTGCCTAATTTTTGAATGATAGTACCTGTAATAAAATTAATGGGGGGAAAATGGTGCTCAACACTTTATGAACCCAGCCAGTCCTGTAAAAGTTTTCACACTCTATTGAACAGGGTTTCCATGGTGACAGCCGTACACCAGTGAGTGAAATATGTGCTGTACCTAATTTTCAGCCTGAAATAGGAAAATACAAATGGGTATTGGGATTTTCTGGCAAGTTCCATGCAAAGAAAGCCTAGCTCCACTGAAGACAATTACAATGCTCCTATTAACATAATTAGGACAAGATTTCACCCCATCCGCTTCCTTAGTTTCAGTGCATCCCTTTCAGGAATACAGCAGAGATTGCTCAGCCGATCCCACAGGGCTTCTTCTTGGGCATGTTGGCTCTGTGGCACAGGACATTGTCCCTCCTGTGCTCGGTGGGTGGTGCAGGGTTGGCCCCACCTGGGTTTGGTGGGAGTGGGAGTGTGCCAGGTGTCCCAGCGGGCAGAATGCTGAGGGTGCTCCGTGCTCCTGCTCACCCGCCATCCTTACGTGTCAATTCCCACACTCCTTTGCTTCCCCCAGAGTGTGCACTTCTGAGGATGTTAAGGCTGTGCCTGGCCTCTGGAGGAAGAGATCAGAGGCACTTTCCATTGGGATGAGAAACACCATAGAGCAAATTGCATAAATGCAGCAGCTGTGTAGTGTTGGAGAGGAAAAGGAGCAGTGTTTGCATGTCAGGATTTGCCTGGCTGCCAGTACCAAAGTGGCAGTGAGAGAAATTGTGTGTGCTGAACACTGCTTATATGTGCTGCAAACTGAGGCATTCAAGTGTGTGATAAATATTTGATGTAAATATGAATATATGTCAACATCTGTGTCTTTGTCACAAAGAAAAATGGGGTGAGCTTGTTTGGTTTGGATGTTTTTGACAGCTGCTGTTCCCAGGTTGCACCTCATATCTCAATAGTGTGCTGCTGCTTAAGTGCAGCTTCCAAAGTACATCTAGGATCTTACCATGCACACACCTAAAATGAGCCAGTTGCTCACCCAAGTGAGCTCGTACAGTGATGTACATGATAAAGCAAGAAAAAGACAAGGCAATATGCATCTCACAGCTATTAAGTGGATTTACAGGTTTGTCACTCAAATACTTTTACCCAAATGAATGAAGACAATAATGCAACATAAGGTTACATTAGAGACATAAAACAGTTGATTCAAACACCAGTTTTGGAGAATTAGATCTCCATGTCTGAGATCTTAAAAGCTATCATCCTTCTGTCTTTGCAAACATATCTGATTTTTGGATCCCACTTGCTGCATTTTAAGGAAGGGGTGTCTTCATGTTGTGCTCAGGAAATGCTTTGTAAATCCAGCTTTTAAGTCTCTTTCAAGCCTATAGAGAGTTTCCATCATATATATGAGAGTTTCCATCACAGATATGTGCCACCCTCATTTTCAGCTGCCTTTAGTCAGAGCATTGAAGATAACAAACTTGCTTACCAGGATAAACTTTTCTTCAGTTCTTGAACTTTTGTAAAATGAGATTCCTCTCTAAAGGAGGTACAATTACCAGGCAAATAAGACAGCAGCTTCTAATTTCAGACTACCAGTAACACAAAGAAACAACCAGGGAGAATGGAGCATGGAAGGAGGGTAGGGCCTGGTGGGAGAGGACCAATGGTCTAAATTCTGCTTTTTGTTTATGATAGTCTGTACCTGGAGGGGAGAAGGAGAGATAAATCTCTCATATACGGTAAATAAGAGCAGTTCATTCAATCAATTCATGCAGTAGGTTTATACAAATACTCTGGAGGCTCTTCTTATGCACAGACTTATATTTTGGGAAGAGAGAGGTTTTGCTTTTATCGCCCATTTGTTTTTCTGTCTCTCCACTGTGACTTCTAGCAGGGAGGCATGAAATGAGGGGGTATTGCCAAATGAGTATCAGCCAGTTCTGGGGCCAGGGCCAAGAGGCAGTGATAGGCAGCTGGTGAAGAGTGCTGCCTCTTGGCATGCCCCACGTGGAGGGCAGTGGATTCCTGGGTCTGACCTTGAGCAGTCAGGAAAAGAATGAGGAAGCTGAGCCAGGCAGCCCAGCTCCCTGCAGAGGCCACAGCCCTAGTGCAGAGCAGGGCTTGCTGTAGGTTAGCAGTCACTTCCACCGAACCAGGGCAAACAGAGTCTGGCACAGCCTGGCTTGGAAGGCCTGCTGGGTTGCCTTGTTTTTGAGGACACTTGTCTGACCCAAAAAACAAGGATTTTGCACATTGCTAAGTGCACTGGACATGTCAACAAATGCATAAAAGTGTTTGGTTTACCACCAGACTGAAAAAATATTTAGAAACTGGAAGGCAATAAACTGCAGCTTTTTCCCCCCTGTCGTCCCAAAGAGTATGACTTTTAAATTATGTATCACTTCCTAAACACAAAAATTGTTCTGCAGTTTGTTGGCAATGGTGTTCTCAGGAATTTATAACTGAAAAAAACTTTATTTTGTTCCGTAATACCTTTTTACTTTTCACTATCAGGGATTATTCCTGACAGTGCCAAAAAAAGCCCCATGAATTCAGTTCATGCAGACTGCTCCTCAGAAGAGGAAAAGTGACAAGAATAACTTACTTAAATTCTTTATTCACATCAGATAGGTGCAGTTTGTCAATGACTTTTTGACTGTGGAATTCTGCAGGTATTCCAAACCGTAAAGCAGCATTACCAGCATGTGAGTTGAGATGGATCATAGAATGGGAGATGCTTTTTAATGTTTTACATATAAATACTCCACACTGCCATTGCCATTCTCAGGCAGATGCTACACAGTGCAACGGTCTGACATTGCTAACAGTTGTGTCATTGTTTGGAACATGAGGTCATCGCAATACACCACAGTATTTTCTTCTCAGGGATTGACTTCAGCTAGTATACACTGATCTTGTTTTCCAGTTTCTGCTGCTATCTGTGTCAAGCTCTTTCTCACACATGAAGTGCAAAAGCAGGGCTTGAGGTAAGCAATGCCTGGTGCTACAGCAAAAGTAGCATATGTGATTTGAGTCTTTGTTGGAATCATTATCCAGCTCTTTCTTTTGTTTTCTATCCATTCCTCAGTGTCTGGACTGTGGCGAAAAACATCTCAGGTGAGACGGAGGAGGATGGGGGCTTCTCTATGTCAGACATGAAACTTCTGTTGTTATTACAAAGAAAATGGAACAATCTGCAATGAGAGCGCCAGCGCACTCCAAACCACAGCCCTCCTAGACTTCTTCTTCCACGGCTGATGGGGATCCAGATGCAAAGGAACTTTTCCAAAAAAACAGACCTTGGCTCTCAATGCTTCATGCTGCAGAGAATTATGCACTTTCTGAATTTTTTCTTTGAGAACATTTGTTTTCCCGATGGTGTTACTTCATGGACTGTATTTACTTTTTCCATTTTGTTCATAGTTACCAGTGTGTCTATTTTCATAGTCATGCTCTAGAAACAGAAGTGCCTTTCCCTCTCTCTACTAATCCTTGTAACCCTCACCAAAGGTAGGGGCAGAAGCCAAAGCGTAACACCTAATTTGGATAATGATTCCTGCCCACCGTGTCCCTCCTCCTACATCACTTGCCCCTTTATTACATTACTTATACAGAGTGAAGTGCTAACGGGTGCTTTCTAAATGCTTTGAAAAACATCGTCATGAAAGAAGCCAAGTAAGAAAACAGAAAGTTTGGCGCCAGTAATGGAACACAAAACCTTTTACCTTCGCCCATGGGTTTGAATCTAACCCAGCTCAGTAACAGCCCAAGTTGTTAACAATGTCAGGGTCATGTGGTAGCCTGAAATAGTTCAAGTTCTCAGTCCATATCATCAGGTTTGGGACACAGAACCCTGGACTCCATGCATGGTCTTGAACGTCACCCAGCTCTGTTCTTACTGTCAGGGTAATGTGGTTGGCTGGCTAGAAACAGTCCATGCTTTTAGCCAGTTTTCCAGCAGAAAAGCTTCCCCATCAAAGAAACTGTCAGGACAAGTAGCTGCCCCATCATGTGGGCCGGGCCATCCAGGCGGCAGGGAATGATGAAGGGTTGGTGTACTGTAAGAAGACACTTCCATCTTTTAGAGGCACAGGAATTATGCTGTGTGTGGCACCACAAAGCAGAGCAGCAACCCTGGAGTTTGTAAGGAGATGATGAAATGAACAGCACTTCCAGGAGATCCTGGCATTTGAAAACTATGTCCCTTAATGCTTTTTCTGAAGATAACAGGAGGATTTTTTAAATAAAGAAGCTGACTTCTGGAGACTGTGTTAGAGTTGTTACCCAACAGGGTACTGCCTCCATCTTTGACTAATGCTGCTGTGCAGCACAAGTGTACCCTTTGACAAGGCTGCTCTGGGTGTGTTTGCATGTGGCTTGCTGGGAACTCCTACAGAAATGTGGAGATTCAAACGTGTGTCTAAACAGAGAGGAGCCACAGGGCAGAGCAGAGAGGCAAGCCCAGTCCTGCACAGTGCTTTGGGCTCATCAAAGTAGTCTGGGAGCCCCCTGGCCCAAGCAACAGCAGTGCTGAGGATGCGCAAGGTATCACAAAAAAAGGCTTCAAACCAATGTGAAACACATCTCAAGCTTGGCTTTCAGAGTGTTAGATTCACTTATATTGTGCTTCCAGCAAGAACTGTCAATAATAGATCTTTCTAGTCTAAGAATGTTCCAGTTGTATGTCAACTTTACACAGCTTTTCTTTTTCATACCCATTTTCATTGTCAACATAGCACAGGCCTTCCCCAAAGAGATTTGTTGGAGAAAGAGTTCATACCAGCATTTTTGCCCCATTTGCAGGTACTTTACCATTGTATAAAGCCAGGACCAAAGCAGTGCAAGGGAAGGAAAGGTTAATATGACCTGCATTTTAGCAGCTTTGGATGATGTCTCTTTCTTTCAAGGAAGCAGCTGCATAAAGATATTCCTGAATGTCCTGCCTCCTGCATTAAGAGGCCTTATACCTCTTAATTCTCAAATCTCAAGTCCAATTCTCAATCTCCTGTAGATTCTGTAGTATTCCCATGAGGTGTCTCTTTCATGATGGGAAAGCCCTAGCAAAGTCTTTATTTTGACCAGCTTTGCCATGGCTTACCCTCTGTGAATGCTCTGTCCAGTTTGGTTGAAATTGTCTGCTGGATTAAAAATGGACATCCAAGCAAGGCACCTACTCTGATTTCCCTTATTCCCTTTACAGTAGACACTAAACCCAGGATGGGACTGTAGTATTTTCCTTCAAAAGGACAGAACTTGGTTTCATGCCCCATATAATGTATGTAGAGCAGCTTGGGAACAACTCCAGTTAAACTAAACGTTTCCTCTACATAATGATCCATTCGCAACAGTAATTTATCAGTATTAACATTTCGAATTTATTTCCAGAACCGATGTTTTAAAGTATGATTAATCTTCAACATGATTAAAATAATTGCTTGTAACATTTTAAGTGACTTTGCCAGGTGACAAGAAATTTGTGATAGTCCAGTTCCCATCAGAGTTTCAAAATGCACTCACTTACTGTTTCTACAAGTGCAAAACAATCATAAATAATAAATGGAAAATGTCAGCACTGGCATCTACCAGCACAGAAACCGTCTTTAACAATGTCATTAGTTATGCCTTTAAACTTTTTCAGGAGATCTGGAAGCAGGGCTTCTTCTTCCTCATTTATCACATGTGGAGTCCATATTTGTGAGATCTCTCAGTATTAGAACCCTAGAAAGTAGTATCTCTGCTGAATTTGAGGTTATGGCTCTGAGAGTTCAATTGTCTTTTATTCTTCAAACTCTTTAGACTTTTATATGTTCCTTTCCATCTCTCCTTGTGCACTGCATCCCTGAGCAACTCGTTATTCATGTCTCCCAAAGCAGGATGTTCACATAGGGCTGATTTGGAAACCATATTTAGAGCATATTATCCTAATTCTTTATCACCTTTCATGGACAAGAGCTTGAGACATTTTTCTGTACTAGTTCTTTGAAAGCACAAATCTGCTAGTCCTGAATTCTTATTATCATTGGTGCAATTGTAGCCTTCAACTCTTATGCTATCAGTGAAGTGAGATTTTCCTTCCACCCTCTGGAGCTTCACAGAAGATAAAATCCCAGTCCTTTTTTATGTTAAGCCCTTGTACTGTTGTATTCTGCAGGACTGGGGGCAGAGGATCTAGAATTGTGGATCCTCCATGGTCACCTCTGACTTCACTGAGTCAACATAATCCACAGTGCCTGCTGCTCTGTCTTGGGCAGAACTTGATCAGCACATTTGCAGAGATAGCTGAATTTTGGTTTGACGTCTTGCTCATCTCTGCTGGACTTTCAAAACAGGGTATGAGTCATAAACTATTCCCTCTAAGGTAAGCCTCACTGGTTTGGGAACTATAACAGAATCCTGTTATTTTTAAAGGACAGAATTTTTCTTTCATTCTCTCCTCCCCTCCAGACACTCTCTCTGTTTATTTTTCATTCTGTCCCAAACCTTCTTTGTTTATATCCCACATTTTGGAAATTTCTTTCTTCTCCTTCATCTAACTGCTCTTTTATTCCACACCATTTCTCTGGACAGGCGAGCAAGATCTGGAAAGAATCAGACATTTACACTGATAATGTTCCAGCCGGATTAGCAAATGTTTGGAAAAGACCTCATGCTTTGGGCACCAATTTCTCTCTGATTGGGGTAAAACACTTTAATGACTGGGGTTATTGCTGTATAGAGGCTTTTTTCCTTTATGGTATCTGGTGCTAGTTATTATCAAAGACAGATTGTTGGACTATGTGGACTGACACTGGACTAGTCCAGTCTGGCAATTCTCGTCTGTGTGTGAATGTGAATCCAGACACATTTCAGTCTAGGATGGGTGTTCTTTTTGATGCATACAGGATAAATAATGAGGTATACTCTGTAAAATTAACAGGCTGCAAGAAGGAACTGGTGATCTCTGTATCCATTGCCCTGTATACTTGCTGATCTGAATCCCCAGTTCCATTGGAAAAGAATGAGCCACAGAGCTTTCCACATATTTTAAATTATATGTAATCACAAGCAACAAAGACTAAGCAGAATGCTTCAGTCATCTGGGTTTAGACATGAGGCAGGGTTAAATTTAAAGCCCAGACAATACACTCGCAGCTAACTTTTTGACCTCATTCTATATGTGGGTTTTCTCCATTGCAGAATCCGTGTCATGAGGCTGAGAATGCCAATACACTTTTTAGATGGAGAGTTGATCCCTCAAGCACTTATCTCACTGCACTGGAATAATTGCTTCCTTTCCTCTTGTATTGCTTCAAGGCATTCTTATATGTTGTATCTTAGTGTTTCTGTTGACCAGAGCAGGAAGCCATACAGCAAGTTGCAGCCAGATTTCAGGGACTAAGCTGATTAACCCTGATGAAGCTCTAAGGCAAATCCCATCTCATTTAATTCCTTAGCTCACCTCCACGCTGCATGGTATTCCCTCCACAGACACAGTCCTACATTACCAAGTGACACAACACCACCAGCATCCTCACATAAATCTTGTGGAGCTTGGGGCTGCCAGTCACACCGCACAGTTTTGAGGTGAAATTTCCTTCTTAGCACAAGGGCCAAACAGATGACATGAGATGGTCAAGTCACGCAGAGCTTTGCAGAGCTAAAAGGGTTCATGTTTTGCAGAAAGGAACTTACTGTGGGTGGTTTCCTGGTCTGCTGAAGTGTGCTAACTTATTGTATTGCCTGGATAATGAATTAATAAGAGTTCCAATATCAAATGTATGCATTTTTATTTATGTTTATAGGTACACAGCTATAGCTACAGAATTGTGCTCCAATGTAAAAGCCAGTCTGATGATACTGGTCAGAATAAAATTGAACTGCTAGAAAAATAGAAATCATGGGATTCCTACTGTTTCCAGGGATGATTATCCTTTTTCTGCAAAGACCTTCTAAGATGACAGTTAGCTGGTAACGCAGTAAGGAAGAAAACATGACAGATAAAACCCCCTTCTGCTGACATCTCTACATCCACATCAATATAAATTAAATGAGAGTTTAGCTTCAGACTGTTAAAAGGTTGTTAGGCCCATGTTTAATAGAAAGACCAATGTTATAGTCTGATTTTGACAAGGTTCAGGTTAATAGCAGCCAGCTGAATCCCACAGACATTGGCACACCTCTGGGAGCTGCATATTCACAGACAGAGACCATTTGACCTCATCCAATTTATACATTTGATCTAATGCACTGGAGGCCATCTAAAAATAGAGTTCTGAAGGGGAAGATGGGTAATGCTCCTGAGCCACAGACCAACAAAAGCAGCTCTCCTTCTTACAGTCTCTTTTCTCTCTCTGTATGAAGATTCAGCTCAAACTTCTTTACAGTAAAAAAATTGCTTTTATCACAGATCCCCTCAGAATAGATAACTTCACTCTCAATAAGTCTAAAAGAAGATTTGTCAGCCCTTCATGAATAACCAGATGTTGGGAAAATGATGGTGTGTCATTTCCCTACACAAACATTCTTGGCATTTATGCATTTCCTCCCATATCTCTTTAAAAAATGATTGTGTGTAAATTTAGTGCTGACAAACCTGAGGGCCTGGGAGAAAATGGATTATTCACTCATTTGGTAAGTATACTTGGTCAAGGCATGGACTTTTTGTTTTCTGGGATATTTGAAACTGAAATATTACTTTTCATTCCGATTCAGAATATTTAAAGCAAAAGTATTACCATTAAGCAGAAAATCCAAAATGGCATTTAGACACACCTTTATTTGAAAATTTAAAGGCTTAGTGTTTATTTCACAATATTTTTAGTTTTCATTATATGATGTGACCACTGATGGAAACTTGCTTTTAAACCAAGTGCCACTCCTATGTACAGGGCTAGGAAAGTTAAAATGGTTCATTCAGTACTAAAGAGGATCCCGCTCTTTAGTATAGAAAATGTGTTGTTTTTAAAATATGTGTTAAAATAGCATTTTTCATATATTGACAACCATGTGCAATCCTTCACTTATATGCTGAGGTGCCAGTGATAAGGACTCATTTATAACAGCACAGCTATTAAAATTAAATAATTTTAAAACCCTTTATTTTTAATATAATTTTATTAAATGCCCAAACAAAACCACTTCCTTTTCAGCATTTCCCTAAAAACCCTAAGTGTAATCAATTGAACTTCATATGTAACAAAATAGTGGCTCAGAGAATACCTTTACAATTAGAAAAAGTTACTTGAAATGTCTGTTTCAATAAAAAGGTCAGGCAATAGTTATCACTTTATTTCTAGAATTCTGTCCATGTTCAAACACATGGTTGGTGGTTGTGAAGGTTTATGTGTATTTGGTGTTTCCATTCATGTCATTCCCACACAGTTATCTGCAAGATTGCTTCTCTCAGTATTGGTACTTTATTGATAATTTCCACAGCAAGATGAAACAATTAATTTACATGGATGAGGGACTTCAGTAAATGAAACCCCAGTTGTCTCATTCTACACCTCATGAATAAAACAGATATTGGAGCATTGTCTATGAAATGAAAAATATACCTGTGATATACCTGTGATTCACCTATATTGCAAAATGATTGAACAAAATAACTCCCTGGGAACCAATGTACCATTACCCTCTTTTGGAATGTCAGTCATTTTCCTCTCTGGGTCATGAGCCTGATTTGAAGAGGGGACGGAGCAGCAAAACCTGCGGGGTTCTGTCTATTCGGTAATGTACTGGCAGAACCATCAATTGTAGAGAGAATTGCTCTGTCATCACAGAAGGAGTCATAACATGGTGGCAGAAAAAAAGCAGAGCCAAGAGGGCAATGGATAGGCATTCCTGTTTTTCATGTGTGGGGGGGAATTTCTCTGCCATGTGATTTTGCACACTGCGTAACTTTAAAAAGTCGTATTTCAGAGAGAACCCCAGCCCAGTTCATCAATCCACAACTTTCTCTGGTAAGTAGTCATAGAAGAAAAGTAAAAGTTAATGGACCACATTTTGTCCTCTGTTAAAAGTCACTACACTGGAGTTTCCACTGGTAAAACCAGGGCTACTGTATCTTTGCCAGGGTTTAAAATGTTCTCATATATTTATGGTATCGATTTGGATTTATTTTCATTTATGAAATTGATTTGAAAGAATACATTAGAGTGGAGCATTTATCCTTCACCTGAAGCTGAATCAGCAATTCTGGTGTGCTGATTACCTCTCAGAAATCCATCATGCCATCCTAACTATGCCCTGCACTCATGCAGTGGACCTGCTTGATGTGGGTCAATGATTGGCAGGGGAGCATGGCCATCCAGGTGCTGTCCTGATGCCATGTGGCACATTTGGCAAGGTACTTACCACCTTTGGTGTACCATTTGTGCATCTTTGAAATAGGTTTTCTTATCTTGTAGGGGTATAACGATCTGTGGATGAGAGAGTAACTGAACGAGCTGCCAGAAATCTCTGTGCTCTAACACTGCACGTTCTGAACTCAGCAGCTGAACTGAATCCAGCCGAAAGCACTGCTGAAATTCCACACTCACATCACTTTCTACTCTGCACTTAAAACATCTTTTTCCTCCATCCTCTTCCCCTGCAGGCATTTATTCCAGTGCGGTTCCTGCCGGCAAACTCCCTTCACCAGTCTATCGCCTGGTGACCTACAATGATCCGCTTGTCCACTGCAGTGTCCCAGACACTTCATAGAGGCTCTTACCCTACCTCTAAAGCGATACTGCCCTCTCCTGTTCACTCGTGACCCGAGTGATCTGCTTCCAGGCAAAGGCTGCAGATGTCTTCGTGACCACCTTGAGCTAAAGCGTAGCCGGGGGAAAGGTCCACAGTTCTACTACACTTTTATCAGTCTTTTAAGATCGGCAGAATAGCACACTCTTGAAATATTCTTGCAAATTCTATTCTTTGCAAATTCCACTCCTTGAAAATTTTCCCTTCCTAACATTCCTTCCCTCTCTCTTTTCCCATCCCCCCTTATATTCTTTGTTTACAATTGATTTTATTTTTTTTAATCCATCTGCTTCTTACCAATCTCTTCTTCCCCCTGAGTGCTTTCTAAACACACTCCTCCACCAGAACCAGCTAAAAGAACGTGGGTTCTAACTGCAACAAACAGTTCATTAAAAATCAGAGGAGGCAGTCAAAGCCTGGTTCCATTATTTGGTTCCTGAGATAAGAGTTTGACACAATAATTTTGCTAGCTCAGACAGCTCCCCAGAAGAGCCCATCAGGGAGCTAAACCCCTCTTCAGGGGAAAGGGCAAATGTATGACAGCACTGAGGTCTAAAGAGACAAAATAGCAATAATTTTGTTTTTCTATTGTTCTTGTTACCACCCCTCCTGCTCAATAACTTAAAATATTCACACAGCTTCTTTTAGGAACAATGCCTTTAACACTCATTCAAGCCATTATTGAATGCATGTATAGTTCACTCATTCTGAAACCAGATTTTCCAAACCATGGGCTGTGGGGGAAATTCAAAAGGACCATTGGAGGGCTAGGAAAAAACCCTAACCTTATTGTTAATGTAATTGTTTAAATTATGATTGATTTAATATCAAAAGAAAGCATAATTTTATTTCCATTGTTCTTTCTCATAAGTTTTATGCTGACAGCATCTCATTTTTCCCAGGGTAGGGGCAATTGAGAAGTGGCTGTACATACTGACTGCAAGCAGTTATACTAATCAGCCTTTAAATGCTGGCTGCAGCTCAGTTCCTCCACTACCAGGGAGAGAGAGTGTTCTGTGTGCTCCTCCTGTAATTACGGCCAATTCTCTCTCCTCTGCCCTGGACGAGCTGAACTGCTCCTGCCATGGAAAGGTAATTAGCCATTTCCTGCCTAGGGACAGTCGAATGGAGACGGATGAGCTCAAAAGCGTAAACACTGCTGTTCTACTCCTCTAATGTCCACAGCTCTCAATGCCGCTGGATTAATCGTTCTCAGGGTCTGCTTGTCGCCGCCCTTCTGGCACCGAGCGTTTCTTGGGACGGGTTCTCCAGGCAGGCTCCTCGTATCCTCAGGTGGGGAACTCTCTGCTGCCGAGTGTTGAACATCTCTGCATAAGAGCTGAGGGGTGTCAGTTCACTGGGCTGAGACTTTGCAAACACTGGATTCATGTGTCCTGACGTCTGTGCTCATGTCTCACCCTGGAAGCACATACCAATTCCGGTGAGAAGGATGGCTGTTGTTTCTCATCAAGCTCTTTTGAGGAACACGGTCCTCCATGTATTCTTTCACCCCAATAGCTACTGGATTTTTTTTCCTTTAATACTGGTGTGTGTTTTAAAAAAAATTTCTTCAGAATATCCCTGTTTCCTTTTCCTCTGTATTCACAAATACCCCCAAAACCCCACACACTTGTGTCTGTTTAACAAAGAACTCAGATTTTCTTCCTGAGCTATGCACAGACACATCTTAAAATATCTTGCCAACTCATCTTTCATTCACGTGGAAGCCACAGAACAAGGCAGACTGCCTTGAATACTCACTGTCATCTGTCAGCTCTCAAGGTGTTCATCAGGTTCGCAGCACCCACGTAATTTGCAGCCTTCATTCGAAGTATGCCTGCAGGTCCTCTGATGTACTGTGATGGAAAACTTCTTGCTTACATCTGGAATCATTGTTCTTGATGTCTTAGATGGGGGTGAGGGGAAACCTTTATAAGGAGAAAAGGACAATGAAGCAAGATGTTAGGACAGCTAGTTGGTCAATGAGTCACAGCTACTAAAAATTTGGCAGCAGCCACAAAGCAGCTAAATGTAACCAGCACTAAAAGGCCCACAGGATGTCTCTGGCTCATTCACTCACACATGCAGACACACAGAGTTTAGACAAGCAATTCCCTGCTCCTCATGCTCTTGAGATGAACTTGCAAGCAACTTGGGCATAGGGTTTAATTTCTCCAGAAAGTATTTATTTTGCTTTCCTTAGCTGATTTTCTAGCCTCCGTCACTCTGATGGAGGTTTCTGATGGTGTCTCAGGGTCTGACTTGCAGCCTGCAGCACCCAGTGTGAGTGTCTCCTTGATGTTCAGAGGAGAGACAACAGATCGAGCTCTTAGCAATCACTTTGGGCCACATGTCCTGATGACTAAGAAGGTAGACGCTGACAGTGTAGAACAACAGCAGAGGAGGCATAAAAGGGGACTGACTGACTGTCTGATGCTGTTTGATGGCTGCTAATGTTGATGGTGGCTTCTTGGTTTATTATATAGTCACTGCTGATGTGGCAACAGCTTTACAGAGAAGGTAAGAACTTGAACTCCCTAGAGAAAGAAGACTAGAGAGACAACAGGGTGTTGAAAAAGAAGGGCCAGAACGACCAAAGATCAGCAGTTGTGAAGGGAAGTGAAAAGGGATGTGAGGAAACTGCAAAGGAAAAAAATTACTTGAAACAGAAACCAGGTTTTCACAGCCACTCCCATGGGTAAAATGCCAATAACAGCAACTAATAACAACAACAATATATTTTAAAAAACCCCGCATACCACATGATCCATAAGTAAAAAAAAAGATTTCTAAAAATTCTTGCACTGGTACTGTAATAATTATATAGTATTTGTAGACAATTGTAACCAGAGAAAAAAATGTTTTTATGAGCTCCAGATCACCTACTCAAACTGGGAGGTGCCCACTTGTGCCAGCTGTGAATTTGGTCTATGATTTTTGTAATATTTCAGATCCTTTGAAGGCTGTTATAAAAAGGAAGTTCTTCAGTCTTCTTTCTGCAAAATAAGAAGGTATAATAAAGGAATTATTTATTTCAAAAGTGGATGAATAATACAGTATCAAATTCAAGTGTTCTTTATTGTGATCCTGAAAACTTTTTGTTCAAAATGTGTTACAGGTTGGAGAACAGGTTTTAAAAGCCTAAATCTATTCCAAAACCACCATGAATGGTTTTCTGGGAAGGAAAGATTATATATTACTCTTGGTCCTTTTCCAAGATTTGTATGTCTTACATGAATACTCCTCTGTCTCCTTCTGTGGTGACATATCTGAGATCAATTATGCCAACAGTAAAGTCTGGAATTTTTATAGTCCAGCTCTTTATGAGGATTTTCATAGAAGAACTTATGAAGGCTGAGGCATAGGAAAAGTCCAATAATCCTGGCCTGTTATCTTCATCATCTCCAGCCCTCTGTCTTTTCCTCTTTACCCTCTCCAAGTAAAAAAACTGGCTCACATAATACACATGCTGCATTGTGGTGATTTAAATAGCCATCTGTATGTTTATCTGAGGCCCCTGTGAATGGGCAGCTTCATTAGTGCTTGTGTCATGGACGGATGGGCCAACACAAATTCTGTTTGTGTAAGATAAATTCTCCTCTCCTGGCTTTATGTCTTTTGCCCATTCCTTTTGCACTCTCTCATTTTTCTTTTCTTTCCTCCCTGGGAGTTTATTCTTGCTAGAACTCACTTTCCTTCTTTCTGAAGTTGGATCCTGATGCCTTTACTTTCATTTTTTCTCTGCACATGCTTAGGAGAAATCTATCTGAAAAGAAATGCCTTTTTACCCTGATTGTGGCTCTTCCTATAGGAGTGATATTACTGACATTAGTGGGACTAATTGGAGAAAAAAGTGTTATTTAGGACAAGAGGGGTACCAGGAGTAGTTCCTTAGTAATAACTTTTTAAGCCGTGACTAGGGACCTGGAAATTTTGAAGGCTGCCCTTAGGTTTATTTACTTTTTGCAATAATAAGAATCTGTATTATTTTTCAATAATTAATATATGCTTTGTGTCATCTCCCAAAACAATGAAGGAAGGCTTATGAATTATAAGCAAAATGTGTTCATTGGATTGATCTGCTTTAGATTTTGAAAAACATGTTTATGGGGAGGATGGTGAATCTGTTATGCTTAGTTGCACTGAGTAGCACTTGACTGCTCAAATGCTCCTGCTGGGTGAACTAAGTATTTAATAAATTCCAAGGAGCAGTGTTGTGCTTCACTGGCTGGGAAATTGGGAAGTGGAGAGGCAATTGTATTAGTCAATATGAAGGGAGGTCACTGTCAGTGTTTTAAATCAAGGCTTGAAGAAAGCAAATGTTAATTCAGACAAGCAGTGGCTCAACTGCAGGTGGGGTTTTATCCCTGTAAGGAAATCACAAGAATAATATGTTGGGTATCCAATGTAATGTTGAGTTTTCTACATAGTTTCTGCTGCATTTAGTTCACTGCCCATCCCCAACACTGTCTGCTATCTGAGTGCCCCATTGGATCCTTTCTGCTTTATTCCTCAACATTAGTATCAGCTTCAATGGGAATTTTGAATGTGGGTGAGGACGTTAAAGAGATACATGAGTGATGGTTGAAAATCACCAAGATTCAAACTATTACTCACTCCTAAGTACTTTTGAAAGCCATCTGCAGAAATTGAGATAACAGAATCCAGTTTTCTCTTTTATCAAAGAGCATGTTCAGGAAGGGTAAGGGCTAAGGAGGGATGCATGTGCTTTCAACAATAAGTAATTATCTATGACTGAAATACACATGCAGCACACATGTGGAAGGAGGAGCAAGTGTAACAGTCTTTTACTTGATGAAAAATACATCTGTGAAACTTAAAAAGGATTCCCCAGACATACAGAAGGCATTATACCCTACTGATAGCTTTTTACAACTGAACTGCAGTTCCAGTGTTCAGATTGCTTCAGCACAGCTATGGGAAAATATAATCCTGATCCTAGGAATAGGAAGGAATGTCTCTTTTTCATCCTCATGTAATTGAAAACTGACTGAAAACAATTGGCAGGAATCTAAATATTCTCATTTGGGCAGACACCAAACATGGGAATTTTCAGGCCAAGGGAATTTTTTGGGGAAGATTATGAGGAAGTGCATAAGAATAGTCTTTTCCTTTTTTCTTATTCTTTTGTTGTTGTTGTTGTTGTTGTTTTCTTCTTTTTAATGGTAATGGTAAATGTTCCATTAGAGGTGACTCAACGTATGAACTGTCCAACCGTTTTTTCCTAGTGCTTGTTCTTCAAATCCTGCATTTATTACTTAGTATAAAAGTAACAGACAGGGTATCTTTAAATAGAAATTACATTCCTGTCAGCTTACCCAAAGCCCAAATATGGGACAGAGTGTCAGAGAAAAACACTAACATGAGGGATTCAGGGACTTGAAAAGGTTACAGACTCTGCTTCTGCTTGATAAACAACTTACACTGAGTTGTGCTTCCTGAACTTGTATCTCAGGACATAAAAGAAAGGGGGAAGTAACCCCTTTCTTGAACAACAGCGGAGAGCTAGAGATCTAATGTAGGGTGAAGTGTGGGGTATCTGGAAAGCATAGGGTAATAAGGTATTAATATCCCATTTATTTTGGTTTACTGCCAGCTTGGGCTGAGGTTGATAAAAGGGCACATGGCTTCACTGGCAGAACGATTTGGCCATGTGCTGTAAACTATTATAAATATTACATGGTGTAGCTGAGGAGCCTACACTCCAAATGTAATCTAGTATGGCTCAAACACTGAAGAACCACTCCATAAAAATGGCACTTCTCTGTTCTGCACATCTGTTTCTTGCATGTATTTTAAGAGTCAGATCTGCTTAAATAGCATTTAAATGAAGGTTTCACTGTGGGGTTTTTTAAAAGAAAAAAACATCTGCAGAGCTCTGTAGAGCCAAGACTACTTGGAAAGAGAGCTTGCTCTTCTTCAGTATGACTTTTAACTGCAAGATCATTGCTACTCTCCTTTATTTCTGTGTGTGTGCGCAGTGAAGACATGAGGTCAGGAGGAAATGCCTTGCACTGGTGCAGGACTGGAGAGAAGGACAAAAGTTGCATCTAGGATCCTGCAATCTGATGGGAGTTGGCTTGGGCACAGTTTATTTCAGAACTTCCTTCCATACTAGAATCCCACCTCCTTCTGCTGCTCAGTGGTGCTGGAGAGCAGAGGCCAGCTATACCCTACATAGGACTGTCCCTCTGAGCACGTGCTGCTGGCTAGGAGAGCTGGTGTTACTCCAGTGCTGCCCTTATGCTAACAGTACCCTCAGGAAAGCAGCAGCAGCCCAGCTTGTGCAATGCTGGCGTCCTCCTGCTGTGGTAAATGTTAAAGTAAAAGCCTCCAAGGAAGTACATTAGTGCTCCTATGGAGTACCACCAGGACTCTGTGCTGACCTTCTCTTGTTAGGAATCCCAGCTGGGCCCACATCTCTTTCCCCCCACCCCTGGGGAATTCCTTCCTCATCTTCTTCATTCTTAGTTTCTCAGCCTCTGGGACTGGGATGCTTCCTGGCTAGCTCCATTCTTGTTGAGGGCAATCTTGGCTACTCCCACTGGTGGGAGATAGTCACACCCTTCAGAGTCTCCCAGCCATAAAGCAGCTGTTCGTTTGACTCCCAGTGACCTTCCCTTCCCTCCCTGTGGCCTGGCTGTTTCTCCTGCAAGGCTTACACCATGACCAGCTTCCAATGTGCTGCTGCGATTTGAATTCCAGCAGCAGGAAGGAACTGACCATCCCGCGCCTTGTGGCTCACTGTGCTGAGCCACCACATCAGCTGGAGTCTAGCTCCTTATTACATCCAGATGCACAAACAGTTTGCCTGCCAAGAGCATGCTTGGTGCTCCATGAAACCCTATCACTGAGACGGATTAGTGGCGAGACTGCCAGGAGCGGCTTTTGGGAAAAGCGTCAGGAGGGAGGGAAGCCTTGGTACACATGGTACATCTACCTCCTGAGATGGGCTTGCCTCTGGAAACTGTCTTTCTACTTGGAGGTAATTATAGGCACAGAGGGAGGAAAACAAAGGAAGAGAGGAAGGTTTGCTAAGTGGCTCCAGGTTATAAATCAAAGCTCCACCAATCTGTGCCCTCTCTGTAGTCTCACATACAGGACTCTTCATTTCTGTTATTGGTGCTCTACCATGCGACTCATTTCATGCTGGCTCCACAGCTCTGGGTAGTTCCTTTTCTTCTAGAGCAGCATGAGTCTTCTCTCATGGGTCCTGTTCCATAGTCACTGTGACTCCCACCTGTGCATCTTTCTGTGCTTCTCACTTTGCTGAGGAGGGACTCATCCTCCCCAAACCCTCCTGCTTAGACTACCTGTGTCTTGGTTTCAAAGACAGGTATTTGCTAGAGAAGGCAGAAGCCTCCTTTGGAATAGGAAAATGTAACCCCCTTCCCTCCGAATTGGCAAAATTTTGAAATCAAGGCGCTTTCAGGCAATGGTATGAGAAAAGAGGAATAACAGTCCTTTACTAATATATTTTATATATATATATATATATATATAGGGACAAACAAAACAACAACAATAGTAATCACAACAAATAAGAACACACAAACCCACGGGACAGTCTCTTCCTGCTTTGTTGGCAATCCCCCTTTGATGATGTCACAGTCACAGCCGGCAGGGGCACTGGTACTCCTGGCGCGCAGGGAGGGGTACGATGACTCCCCTGAGAGGGGAAGAAAGGGGCTTGGGAACCCCGAGTTTCCTTCCCTCGAGGCTCTGGAGCAGGCGATGGAGAGGTGGTAGAAAACACGCAGCTTTGATGGAGTCCCGGTCACAGCCAGTCGGGGAGCAAGGATAGAAAGCACCCAGTTGGAGACAGACGCCTGCAGTGATGGCAGATCCTCTCTCGAGCTCCAGCAGCCTCTGTCTCTGGAAGTCCAGCAGCGAAGAAGAGTGCCCTTCAGCCGTGCTTGGCTCCTTTATCCCGTCCCAGTCCCCGTATCCCTGCCCCACCCTGAGGGGAAACCATCCCAGCTATCAGGGAGTCCAGATAAGGCTAGCCAGCTGCATTCATCTCAGAGTCATCTCTTTGTCCCTTCTTAATGATCCACCATCAAGGTTCATCAAGCAACTAATCACTCGCCATTATACCCCCCCCAGCAGCTAGAATGGGGAAAAAAAAAAATTCCAGCACAAAGAGCTAAACAAAAGGTATCCCAAACCCTGACAACCTGTTACTACAGTGGCAGCTCAACTTAAAATTTAGAAAATGTTAGTTGAATTTAGTTTCAACTACCTGAAGAAAAGATGTAATTGCACTCATCTGAGAAAAACTGATCAGTATTTTGGCTTGAGGCCTAAAAGCCTTTGGGAAGGAATCACAAGTTGTTTTCTGTTCTCTGCAGAAAAGGGTAGTGGCTGCCATTTGTGCAAAGCTTTGCACACATGTAGCCCACATTGTGTGTGCTTCACCGTGAATAAGAATCTGTGAAACAGAATCATTATTTCTGAATTTGCTCATGCATCTGTAGGGATTCAATCACCCAAGCTGTTGAAAGTTCAGGCCTGGATCCTCATTTTGCTTGCAAATGGACAATAGCAGAACCTGGAGTTCAGATATGAATGTGACCAGTTTTCAGAATATTCAAAACATGAATCTGAATTCTGCAGACTAAAATGACTTCCATGATAGTTAAATCTTAGGCTGTCTAGGGACCATTATCTGTGCA
The DNA here is from genome assembly GCA_013400735.1 of Pomatostomus ruficeps. Classification (NCBI taxonomy): domain Eukaryota; kingdom Metazoa; phylum Chordata; class Aves; order Passeriformes; family Timaliidae; genus Pomatostomus; species Pomatostomus ruficeps. Next base: position 66,546 of record VYZT01020468.1, read on the forward strand.
AGAGCTTCCTTCTTCAACAAAATAAGCTGTTCCTTCTTACTCAAGGCAAATGATGTGTTAAATCTGTAGGCTGGGTTGTCTCTCTGGTTTCTGGCCACAAGGGGACAGACAGTAACTGTCACATAAAGACAACACTGTGTCCTAGGTGGATTAAGTACATCGAAGATGGCCAGTGCCTCAGCGTTAACTGTTTCTGAAAAGTCCAAACAAAAGTGTCCTAGGCAGTACAAATCAGATACAAAAGTATATCTGCTGAATTAGCACAGCAGAGATCAGAGGAATAAAGGACATATATATTTCAGATGCAGCATAGGAAAAATGCCATAAATGAATAAGTGTTTATAGCTAATAAATATACTTGATGTTAGGAGATTGAAGCAACATGTGAAGTGGCATACAGTGCCTGCCAGAGGCTTTAGCCCCATAAAACTGCTTGGAGCAGAAGGCATGAAGACTTGATAGATTGGGGTGAAAAATGCAATTTTAGGACCTTTTCTTGCCTCATGTTCATAGATTCAGATACTGCCCTCTGAGCGTAAACATTTCCTTTTTAACATCTTGTAGCACCATTGCTTGCAGCCCTGAGTCATGAGAGAAGATGAATCTTTGCCTCAGCACTGCAGGACCTGTCCCCATCACACTGCCTGTCTGGGCACCCTGCAGGCGAAGAGCTTCATCCACCCTCAAGCACATCAGCCCAGGGCTCCATCTCCTTCATCACTCAAATTGGGCTGTTTTGACCTCTGAATGGTTACTCTGGGAAGTCACAAGAAAACTCTCACTTATTGAGTTAACTGGTTTCAGGGTGTTTGAATTAATTTGGGTATTTCCTCATTCTTCCTTCTGAAGCTGATCACACAAAGGTAATCTTCAGTGCTTCCTACATCAGAAATACCACTACAGACACTTTATTCTGTTTTCAGTGACCTTTTGTTTATATTTGTTTCATAAAGTACCAGACTCACTCACAGGGCTATTAATTAGCACTGAATTCAGTAATTGTGGATCATTTTTGATGATTATCATTCTAAGAGTGGAATATGATCTGGTGCAGGAACTTGCTTTTATTTAGTCCTTGGGGGGAAAAAAGTGCTCAACTGGGAGAAGTCAGCAGTAAACCGAAGGGAATAAAAATTGACCTTTCTTGACAAACTGTCTGAGTTTTCATGGCTTTCTCATGTCTTCATGCTGTGAGTAATGTAAGGAATGCCGCAGGCAGAGTGTCTGCAAGCTCTGATATTAAAAATAAAAGCTTTATATAAGCCAGTTGCATTTTCCTCTGTCCACTTTTAGTTTGCTCATTCTCTCTCTCTCTCTATTTTTTTTTTCTTTTCTCATTACAAGAAAGCAAATACAGATTATTCCCACATGAAACACTTCCCCACATGGGTCTGTCAGTTCTGACAAGTCACTGACATAGCATCCCGCTGCTCCTAAGACATCCATGAACACCCACTGATATGAGTTTGTCAGGCTTCTCCAGTCTTATTAAAAAATAAGATTTCATTTAACTTCTCACAGAAGTTGTTAGCTACAGAAGTCAGAAAAACACCTCCACCTGACCGAGGGAGAATTTTTGAGCGTCTCCTGCCATCTTGTGGGATTGAGGAGAACATTCACTTTGCTTATTAATAATCTGAGATGTCAAAGCTTTCCTTGTGGCCCCCAGTGACTAGTGAGCAAATAAGACACAGCCCATGGCAGGAACTCAAAAGGGCAAGGGAAAGAAATCCTTCTGCAGTAACAGATTTGGGGGAATCTGCTGACCTCAACGAGACTGCCCTGAGTCTCTCCCAGGATGGCCACTAATAGATTCATTATCTAGTCATTAGTAGAGGAAAAGATCGAAGTATGTAGGGGTTTCTCTTGCTGTCAGTCGTGTTGGGGGATGCCCCTGGTGCCATCTGGGGAAAATCTGCACCAGTATCACCTCTATATCCATCCAGAGTTGCTGGAGAGTTTGGGAAACTGAGTGTGGGGTTGGAAACCAAGGACTCCTGCCTGCAACCCCTGCTCACCCCAGCTATGGCTGTGTGGATGGCCTCAGGCATGGCTCTGAGCACAGAGAAAGAGGCCAGTAATTCCTGAGTAATAATCCCGTGTTTGTTCTTTCTTAAAACTTCCCACTGCAATGAGCAGCAGAGTTGCTCTATGTAAAGTGACTGGCAGTACATGAACCACACACCCCTACAGAGCTGGTTGGTTGTGCAACAGCCAAAGCACAGCAAGCTTTGGATCCCAGAGGCTGACCCAGGTAAATGTTCCTACATTTTAACAGTGAGAGGCTGCAAAAACCCCACTGTGATTTGCTGTGACTCCTGAGTGAGTGGCAACAACATCTTCAGTATGAGCAGTTTGTTTTCACACCCATGCACATCATCAGCCTGTTAGTCTCACCAGCTAAAGACAGCTGAAATAGAGTGTGCCTTTGCTTGCTTGGGCTGCTTTGGTTGAGCTCTCCTGCAGGTTTTGGAATCACTTTGGGGTGATTGATACTGCCATGTGAAAAATGTTCCTTTCATATTTTCAGCTTGTTTTTAAATTTGCTCTGCTTGAAGCCACAGTCAGGCCGAATAGAGAGTGAGTTCCCGAGGATGTTGGTGAGTCCTCACCAGGAAAAGGCTGTAATGGCTTTGGCAGATCAGGGATCAGGACTTTTTTCAAGTAGGTTTCATTGGTGGTCTCTGACAGTGGGGAAGCCATGAGTCTTGCTTGCCATTCCAGGTTTTGGAGGGGAATATTCTGGTGGATGTAGATTTATCCATTGATTTTCCTGTCTATGACCTTCCATCCCTGTGGTTCCCAGACATCCTTACTCAGTTAGTTGCTCTCTCTTTCTCTCTTTAACCTACATTCCTTTCTACCCTTTGTCCTTTGCTACCCCTCCAATTCCCATTGTTCTCCATGGATCTCAAAGAGTCTTTGCAAACTCTATACCAGACTATGTTGCCCAGCCTCTTTTTTTCCAGTTTACCTTCCAAATTTCATTTCCCATGTTCTTGGTTCAGATCCTTCTGCAGAGTAAGACATCCCATAGTGACTATCATCAGGAGGGACAGACAATCTGCCACCTTGCTTTCCTTTGCCCTTGCCCCATTCAGGCCCAGAGATGCTGCAAACAGGGAGGTAGCACATGGAAAACACAGAAAACCTACTTCTGCCACATGGAGGCCTGCGCTGTGAGTTTGTGAGGGTGGCATATCAACATAGAGGACAATAGCACAAAGGATCTGTGAGATTTAGGCATGAGCTGTTGCTCTGTGGGGTAGCACAACCTCAGAAGGCAGAGGAGTTATGTGAATGCATGATCAGGAAGAAATTTGAGCCATTAAATGAAGGCATTAAACAACCATACTGAAGATGAACAAACTGCTGTCATTTGAACACTTTGTGCAAACATGGGCAGATTTGCTGGGGAACACCAGGTCCACGTCAAATTTAGATTATTTTCTTCATAGAAAATGCTTCTTTAGCTTTCCTCTAGTAAAAGTCAAAAACAGCTCTTCCCCACCCACCTGAAGAAAACAACTATCAGCACTGTCATTTTTTAACATCAAAACCAACCCTTAGTCTTATTTGAGAAATGGATGGATAGTTTTGATTGAACATTTCAAGATATTAGGGTACTAAGGCTAAATATTTTAACTTAGTGTGGCTAATTGCAGCCCAGCAAGTTTGGTTGACAAATGCACAAGCAACTGAGATAGCTGCTCTGCACAGGTTTAAAAATAAGGAGTTCTGTTAACATTGCTTATTAAAATAAAAAGTGCAGCTCTCTCAGAGCATGAATTCATTATGTGGGTGAAGTAACTGTGTAAATCCTTGCCACCTAACCTAGAGGAGATCTTTTCCTGTCACCCAGGACTGCCAAATATGAAGGCCTTCCTGTAGATTGCCTTATTTACAAGTAGTCTGTATTAGATGGTGATATTATTATGAAGTTTAGGAAAAATACCTTGAGGCACTAGTGTCAGAGTTCCTGCAGCAGCCAGAGATATCTGTCCCTTGTTGGAGTATCCCTCACTACAGGGGACTTATGGCATGCATTGCCATGTTTTCACTCATGGAACCTGACAGGAACTGGAAATAATTATGAGGCTGAGTGGTGCATATGCAGTTTCTTTCCCTGAGCCCGATGTAAGTTTAAACCTCCCCTTTGTTAGATTGCACATTGCCTGATTATGCCATCACTTTGTGCTTGGAACAGCACAAGACTCTGGAATCAGCTTGGTGGCATCTGTCATGCTAACTACTTACCTGTCCTCTGCACACACATATTGGGGAAGGCACAGGGTACACAAGAAATACTGAAGATAGTTCTAAAAGTTACAATGTTTCTGAGTGTGGCATAGAAGATAATGGAAGTAAAAGAGAATCTAATCCCAAGGCTGCATGAGTTCTCCAAATTCAATTAGACTTTTATGACAAAACTTGTTATATGTTGAAAAACTAAAAGGCATCCCAGGAAAAAAAAATCACAGTACATTAACAGGTCAAGATTATTAATGGATCTAAATATATGCAGAATTCTTTCCTGTCACCTCATGATAAGCAGAGTATCATCTTTTTTCTTCTCTTAGGAGAAGCTGCAAATGTGACATATTAAACTATTGTAGCTTTGCAGAAGCATGACCAGAGGAAATTTAAGTCTGAAATATTTGCCTAAAATAATGAAGATTTATGACTCTGTTGATATTATTGAATCTTTCAAGTGTAGATGCTAAAAGGGTCGGTTACTCTTCTGGCAAGTCTTGAGAAAGAACATACTATAAACTTAATGACTTAATTTTGCTTTATATGCCAGTAATGTAGGTGCATTATGAACAATTTGATATCAAATGCATAATTTAGAGACAAAGAGGCTTTGAACCAAAATGCACACTCTTAGAGAGAGTCTTGGCTTTAACTGTTATTGATAAAAATAAATGTTGTCTCTTCCTTGGTTAGTTAGAAATTACCAAGACTATCTCTGATATCAGTAAGAAATATATAAGGCTTGTTTACAAAGAGAGATAACAGACGGAAGGGAATTTAATCTGTCAAGGTCCCTCACATATTAATTAATATTCTGTATGTGTATAAAGGAAAGATTCAAAATAGTTCAGATGTGTCAAGGGAAATGTGTTTTGAGAATTTAACCTCGGTGCAAATACCTTACTGGTTTTTTTCTTTTATTTCTTCACCTTCTGTAAGTATTTGTCTCTGGATGTTTTTTGGTTTTGTTTTGGGTTTTTTGTACATTACAAACACATTTGTTTGCAGTTTACGTTAACCTGATTTGAACCTCGAAGTAGCTGCCTAGTGGCAAAACATTTCCTTGTCCCAGAGTATGGTGAAACTATAAAATAGGTTACTGAGGCCTCGGTGTCAACAAACACCTTCTGTCCTCAAAGAGGCTGTGTGGGTGCCTTGTGGGCTGGTGTCCTCACCTCACTCAGGGATCAGAGAGAATCTCTGAATCTTAGAGTTCCTCTGGAATTTTCATGAGTTGGATGTGTGGAAACTGCCCTCTTACTCAGAAGGGCCCATCCAGTGATGTTTGATAGTAAAAAAAAAAAAAAAAAAGGTGATAATTTCATAAATAGTAATGTTTCTAATGCAGGAGCTTTGTAATAGCTACACTGAAGAAAATAAAAGATACTTCACAGGACACAATCATATGCATATATATAAGTTCAATGCTTAACTTCCTGGTAGCATTTTAGCACTGGAGTACAGCAATTAATAAAAACTGCAGTGTCATAAAGAGTATTTAAAGGTTAACCCAAGGCTGGACAGGACACAGTAATTTTTCTTCCCCATTATACAGCTCATTCTGCTATTATTGCCTAGTGAAGGAACCCTTACAGTTTCACAAGCAGTGGGTCTGGGAAAGTCTGACATCTGTTACTTTACAGGCTTTTTGAGGAGGCTTTTTTTGTGTGGTGGCATATGAGGTAACATCCATGATGCAGCACTGTTGTTCTTACTTCACCCAGATCCCAGTAAATCATGCCCTGGGTTTGAACAGGGTTGCAGCCCGTAAAAACAATTCACAAACACCAGGTGGAGAACATCACAAGGCAAAACAGGGAAGACAAAGACACAACCCCTTATTAAAATGGACAACTATAACAGCTCCTAGGGCTGTGATGTGTAGGCAGCGTCTGCCAAATGTGGGGTGGCCCAGGAATTAAAACTCAGAAAAGAAGGAACATTAAGGAGGAAGAGAGCAGGAGGCAAAAAGCATCTCAGATGTACTGACTGGAGATGAGGGAACAAGGCCACTGTGCTTAATAACTAGATGCAGCCTCAGGTTTTGTTCTTCAGCTTGCCACAGGCCTCTTGAGTGACCTTGGGAAAATAATTTAATTTCTTACACCTCATTTTCACACCTTTTTTCTGGCTTGCCTACTTAAATTTCAGGGATTTAGGGCTGGGTCTGTGTACTTACAGAATGGAGGAGCTTATTAATTTATTGGAACTTATTGATGTGATATGAATAATGCATTGGGATCATGCACCATCCTAATGATAGTTTACACAGGTTCCCTTCTTTCTGCAGGGAAGGTGAAATAAACTCTGTGGCAGTGATGGCTCCTTCAATTGCTGTGCTTTGCCTAAAGCTGCTCACCTAATTTATGACAGGAGTGCAGTGTCTACCCAGCTTGTAGGGTCAGACCAGTGCTTCCCAAATTAACTGAGCTGTCAGGTTTGAAATCATAAGTAATTCCCTGGAAGTATGTGTGTTTAAATGCGTGGCATAGCTATGTGATCCTTCTTATGGGAAAGCAGAGGAATGATAAATTTCTGCCATAGGAAAAGCTTTTTCTTTGGCTAAGCCTCCCATGAGGATTCAATGCCTCTTGAGGGCTTATGGGGCAGTTCAGTTTTAATCTCTGCCCCTTTGTTGCCTCCCAACACATGCCATGACTGTCTTCACAAGCCTTAGCATAAACATTTATTTTGTCTGACCCCAGGAGAAGGGAAAAAAGGATCAGAGATGCTTTTGCTGATCCTTTGATGTAGGGCTGTGGAGCAATGACAGGAACAGCACATTAGTGTGCTCCTGACTGACAAAGTGCTGGAATCAGAGCTGAGACAAAGCATTCATATTAAAAATTAAAAACAACAACAATAACAAAAAAACATCTGTGGCCTTGCCACAGATGGGCTGTGTTAGTAATAAACTGAGTAGTTAATAAATGCAGAGGAAAGGCAGAAGGAGGAGAGCTGGCTGGTGGTTTCTTCTGTACCTGTTCTGGTATCTCCAGGTATTGGTGAGAAGATCTGTGGCATCTCTGGATGGCGGGGCTGCAAGTTACCTCAGCTGCGCTGGCTCTGCTGGTGATCTGAGCAGCCCGGCAGCCCCTGGAGCTCCTTGGCTAGTGGAGTGTTGTGGCCACCGCAGGTCCGCAGTGCTTGCCAACAGCCTCCTGCTGGCGGTAGGCAAAACACCTGCAAGCTGCCAGCAGGCTGGAGTCCTCTGCCTCCTCTGGGGAAGCTTTTAATGTCCGTGTATGTCCTCGTCTTCCCCCATTTAAAAGCAAGCAAAAATCTCTGGTGTGTTTCAATGGTGCACCAGTAGATCAGCACTCCTGCCATGCCCTGGGCTGGGCCCCATGGTTCGAGGTGGAGGCCTTGCTGTGGCACTTTGGGCAGTGTGGGCCACCTGCAATGGGCCAGGTGTCTGGCTGTCCCTGCTGGGAGCGGGGTGAGGGTGACAGCCCTGCAGTCAGGGTATATGTCACCTGGAGCTCTGCAGCCCTCCATCACCTCTGCACTGGAATGCCCTGGGAGCAGGGCTCCAGGGGGGCTGTTGGAGGCAGTGCTTGCTTGAACAGTCAGCCCAGTGGATCCCACTGTCTTCCTCCCAGTGTGGGCTGCCTCCCTGCTGCATGGATGAGGTATGTCCTTGGGCTCCTCCTCGGGAATCCTGCCAGCCTGGGCTCCTGCTAGTGTTAAGGAGCTGGCCCTGTCAGAGGGATCTGTGTCTTCCCCTGCATGGAACAGCCCCGTGTGTAAAGAGGCAGGTGCCTCATGTCCTGGCCTTTCAGAGGGATGGGGCAGAGAAGTTTGAGGTGGTCCATCCCCTCCCTGCACCCAGGGTGTGGGTCCTGGGGACTCTCTGTCTCGGTGGCAGCCTGCTTGGTGTGACCTTACCATAAATGAGGTTCAAGTGTTTGAGTCTACACAAAGGGGTCTTAAGGCAAATGAGGGGAGACTGATGTGTTCTGAAACTCCACGGTTGGTTGGTGCCCTGTCTTGGCCTCAGCAAACAGTCCTGGGCTGCTGCACCTGGGCCTTAACCCCCTGTAAGCAGGAGCAAAGCCTCTTCTTCTGTGGCTGGTCATCCCTGGCCCTGGATGCTTGGAGTACCTGCCTGAGCACTGCCAGAAGTTTGGTAGTCCTGGCTTTGGTCAGAACTGCTGGTCCCCTCCTGCTGGTTGGGCAGAGCTACTGGTGAGTACAGGAAATCTGAAAAAAGACCACATAGATAATAACCTAGGAGGGATTTACTAATAGTTAATATTTGCTGTCTTCAAAAGGCACTCCTGGTTTCATTGAATTAATCTGCCCATGGTGTAACTTTTCCTGTCTTATTCAGCATATTCTTTTCACTGCTATCAAAGGACACTTAGAAACTAGGTGTCTCCTTCAGGAGCTGAGAGTAAGAGAGTCTATCAGTTTCCCTTTGAGAATGACAGCAACTGCAGTTGTACTGTCTAAATCACAAAGCTTCCCAGAAAAGTGAAAGCCCCAGTCTGCAATGTCCAAAGATCTTAGTAAAGTTTTTTTTTATTTCTGTGGGAATAGAAGAGTGTCTGGGGCAATTAGCAGTATTGTAATGCAGCAGATTGCTCAGTGAGTATAGAGGAGCCCTGATAGCTCTGCTCATTTGTAATAGCAGATGAACTTTTTTAACCTTTGCTTGCCAAGTTCAGCTGAATTCAGCCTGATATATTGCCCAGGTATAACTTCTGTGGATACTCTGTAAAGCTCATTAAAAAGTGAGTTAGTGACTTTAATATTAATGTCATACTCCATCTGCCTACAGAAATGCAGTGATAGGATATGCCTTTATGATAGGCTGGTGTAAGTAAAACTGTGCAAACTCATCCCCAAAGTTCCATATGTGTGTGAAGTGTTTAGGAAATGCAACTGTGAAGTTATAAGAATCTCCTACGCATAATTGCTTCAAACAACATCCCACTGATATACTAGTCCTGGAGGAAGTTAATTAGCAAGTCTTACGGCAATCTGCTCAGTTTAATTCTGGTTCTACATCCTTCTAGGTCAAAGCGTCTGGCTGCTGTTACTAATAGTCGTCTAAAAATGCTGGCATGCCTGAGGAGCTGCATGTCATGAATACCTGCACCTTCACTGCAGGTATTTTTACATGTTATCTGATCAGATTTCACAGTTAGAGATGCAGCTGCACTTACCTACCTGGAAAAGTAGTGAGTGGGTTGAACTAATGTTGGGAAATAGGAGGAATTATCTTTCTTGGTTTAATTAAAAAACAGAACAAACAAAAGCACATGTTTCTCCCCCAAAAAACAGCCTTAAGCTCACAACTTTGTTAGCAGTTTTGTGGTCTGACTTGCCTGAGCTTCTTGAACTGAAGGGGGAAGAGGTGCCTGAAACAGCAGAGTATCCAAGAACTACAGGACATTCCTAACATCTTTGATCTTAGCTATAAGGGGCAAAAGTGCTGTCTCAAGAAGTTGGAAAGCAAACTTTTTAGGGTGAGTGGATAGTGTAGTCTCTACACTCTGCATATGCATTCTTTAGGATATCTAGCAAGAGAATCTGAAAGAGGTGTGATCAGTGTACAATAAATCCAAGGTGTGATCTTGTTTTTCTGGTGTAGTCTGAAACTGGGCACACTATCGCTTGGCTCTTCTGATGCAGCAACATGTGTGGTGGAAACCAGGCCTCCTGTACTGGCTGCACAAAGCAGTGTGTGTCAGGAAAGTTTTCCATGGATGTGATCTGCTGATTTCCACTGGCTAAAAAGCATTAGCACTGCCTCTCCTGTGGATATAGGCCAGGTGTTCACTGCATCCTATAAACAAATGTCAGAGAGATGTCCTTGCCTTGAGCTTAGCTGAATTTCCTAGGACAAGTAACTTGGAATTTAGGAGAACTTGGGTTTGGAAGGGAAATGCCAGACACTGCAAATAGTTACCCTTGCAGAGAGCACAACCTGCATCATCAGCACGGATGGGTGACAGGCTGCAGGGATGTACTTTCCTGACATTTCCAGTAAGTCTGCAAGAGCTAAGTACCTTAGTGAAGAAAATCTGTAATGTGGCAATGATGAAGATGTGCTTGCACATGTTCTGGTGTTGCAAAGTTAATGAAATGGGAAGCAAAGAGTAGAACAAAAAAATTGTATAAATAGGTTTTGGAAGGTAGTCAAATTGTCTTTTTGAGATAGGAGATTAAATGGCCCAAGAGAAAATTCAGGCAGTGTTTAGCCAGGGTAAATACTCACACATGCTACTTCCCAAAGCTTCTATAGGATGATAGATATTCACTTTAGAAGTATATGAGATCCAATTTTTCAGGGAGTGCCTGTCTCAAAAATAGAGTAGTGTGTCCAGGAAATTGTAGGTGTGACACTTGAACTTGCAAGAAGGTGTGAATAGAAGGTTTGAAAAACTCTGTGTTGTTGAATACACTTCCTTTTCTAAACAACCAAAGACTACGTGAAGTAGGAAGATATTCAATATCAGTTTAATTTTCTTTTGAAGGGCATTGTGTGGTTTTTTCCTTCCCTTCATCACTGATGTGAGACACACATAAAATGATTTCCAAAAAAGGAGACCATATGCATATGTCCCCAGACATGGCTAAATTAAGTGTTGTAAGGAATACTAAACTAGGGAGGGGCTAGGTGATAACACTTTTCCTAACAAGCTCTTCCCTGAAGGTATAAGGTAAGGCAACTGTGACTCTGCTCTTTCATCAGAATGTGCATTGTAGGCTGTCACTGCATTTGGACAAAATCTTGGCTTTTGGGAGCACTGTTAAAAACCTCTAGTTTCAACATTTTCTATCTCTGCCATTCACCAAGAGGATTAGTGACATGGGCGTGCCTGTCATGAATAATCCTCAAGCCAGTTGTGTGCTGTGGGAACAGTGAAATACTTGGTGAATGTTCCCAAGTGCATGTGCTCCACTCAGGTTGTGCCATTCACCCTAAGTGGGGAAGAGGGTGGAAAGGTGTTGCAAGCTGCAGCTGATGGATCATTTAGGTGTTTGGTGGATCAAGGTTGTGGCAATTCTTCAAATACTCATCTTGAGGCAGCAGGTTACTTAAATCAGTCTCTGTCTGCTCCTCTGTGGTTGCAAAGGGAAAGCATGCGCACACATCTGGAACAATGACCATGTAAAGATGCCCTCCTCACAGTGATATTGAGCTCGGAGGTGTCACTCAGCTGGAGGCCGCGGGAGTCATTGGCTGCTCTTGTGGTGAAGAGCAAGAGGAAGCTGGTCAGGTAGTAATGAGTGCTTTCATATGACTCATTAAACTGCAACACTGGTTGTTTATTGCAAATGATGGATTTGTAATCTGAAAAGATCTCATGATAATGGACTTCTCATGACATCATTATTGGAAGTGGTGAAAAAAGCAGAACTAGTTTAAATTGCTTCCGTTTACTGTGGTTTCCCCAAGTGAGTAAACACATCTTTGTAGGATATTTCATTATCTGAGCTGGATGTAGAATTGACACCACTACCTGTAAAATCATCATTACTGGCTTGATGCCACTAGTAATTGTCTTCATCATAATTAGGAATCAAGTGCCATCTGTAGGCTGCACTTCAGGCACAAATTCTCATGATACTCAGTCCAGAATAAACTTGAGTATCTTATTGATTACATCATTACCAGGATTAGCGAACTTCAGGGTGTTAAACTTCTTACAGCCATAAGGAGGCTAAATTTTGAGCCTAAACGCAAAGACCACGGTTGTATTAATTGTCCAACCTAGAACCACAAAGCTTTATGTAGAACTTCTGAGTGTTAAAATTTAATCAAAATCTTAGCTAGTATCTTGCTAATTGCATAATCTTGCTGATTTTTTTCAGCATTAAACTGAATAAACAGGAGAAGTCCATTGCTGGTATAAATCTAGAAGGAGTTGTAAGAATAGGCACACATCTCTTTTCAGCAGCAGTAAATCTTTTCAGATTTTAATTGGCATAAATCAATGAAGATCACTTTGGGTTAGACATGTTCCCTGCTTAAAAGAAACTTCAAGGGGAAGAACTGCCACAGACTGGAAAAATGAAAGGTAAGACTTAACTGCAGTAGGGAAGGTTTAACTTTAGGTAAGGGCTCTAGTTATCTTAGAATAATTGGTAAAATGCTAAATTTTGAAGAGAAACATTAGCAGCTTAATTAAGTATCAGATGCTGGTTTTTACAAATGCTTTAGTTTGCACTTTAGTTTACATTTTGTCTTTGAACCAGAGGCAAGTTAACACTGGCCCATCAAACTGTAGGAGAAATTTAATCAGCACGACTATTATGCAAATAATTTGGCAAGATAAAATGACAAATAATACTCTACAAAGCTTGTGCAATTGGTAGTCCCTGGAGCAATCTGCATAACTGCTCACTCCTTGGTGAAGGACACCAAGCTTTTGCAGTTTTTGATTGAATGGACTTCTAATAGTTCAAAATTACACCTTCAAAAGGGGTGTAAGTGCATCTGGAAGTGATCCTTACATGTGATGGGAGTGTTTGAACTGATATATAGCTGAATTTGTCTGTGCAGGGCAATTCTTCCTGGATGGCCATGTTTATTTTGGGAGGGTGTCCATTGTGTCTCGAGCACGTACAGGGCAGGATGACACAGGGGATTCGCTTTTCCCTGAGTTTGTGCATGCCAGGTGCTCCTCTGAGGAGGGCTCTGAAGTTAACAGCTATGTCCTGCTCTAAAAATGCCAGAGCAAGTGGACATACTGGTACATGGCAAGGTAGAGCTGTAACCAAAATTACTAGATGATCTTGGGTAACACCTGGACAAGGTAATTATTGAGAAATAGGAAGAATTTGCAGGCAAAAGGAGAGTGAAAAGCTCTAGCTGTATTCAGCAATTTCTCCTGTGGTCTGTTGCTGGATCAGCTGAGGCAGTCTGGCGGAAATGTCTGCAAATGTAGACCTGTAAATGCTGTATGTAGTCCTGGAAAACTCTTCTTCCCTGCCCACTGTGCCCCAGAAGCAGGTGGGAACTTTCTTAATTTTGCTCTGCAGTATTGTATTTGCTGCTTTCTAACAATTTAAGAAGGAATCTGGATTTATCTTGTAAGAATCCAGAGTAAATGAAGATCAAGCCCATCATTGCTGCGGTGCCTTCCGGGGGGGCACCGTGCGTCCGTCCACGGTTCCAGGGACTGTCCGGGCTGCTCCAAGGCACGGGAGGGCTGGCGAAGTTCCTGTAGGGGTTCACCCAACCCACCGATGTTCCAGGCGTGCTGAAGAAGGAGAGACAAGGCGGAGGGGCATTCCCAGATGGTTTATTCGGCTCCGGTGTCGTGCCAGGGAAGCACTGACACAGCGTGTTACAGATACATAAATACAGACACGAGGGGGCAGCGGGAGGGTACAACATCCAATAGGAGAGGGGTGCTAGGTTTGAATTTGGCGGGCTTTGTATAGGATTACAGAATACAGAGCCCTCCATAGGGTGGGGAACCGATACCGAGAGGGGGGGAGGGTACATAGCAGAGCCTGGCCATGAAATAGACCGAAACTGGCCAGAGCACACTGCAACACATCATTACTGGGTGTAATATCAATTAATTAATTCAAAGCAATATTTTGAAGCAATAAAATTAGTTGGATGGTTTAGTCACTTAAAAGGGGCTTGGCGAATACATGATAGAAATGGATTTGTGGATTTATTGTCTTTTTTCCTGTGTTACTTCTGATTCACCGTATGACCTAAGCATTTCTTCTAGTGTCTCAGCTTCTTCTGTGTGTAAAACTCCATGTAACTATATTACAGGATGTTGTGCCATTGCTTATTAATGTCCATTAGATTATTTTAGCTGTTTGTAACATGGAAACACGAAGTTATTACACAGAAAAATATGTGGCCCAGTACTAGTGATGTGCAAAAATGCATTAATATATTCATTAATGTTTGTAAAGCATAGACCAAATCAAATCAACCTTTAACTTTGGGTAGAGTAGACTGAAAGGAATTCTTCTATTTCCTACAGGCTCTTCTCAAATCATTAATATGCACACTGAAGATTTAAAATTTCAGATTTGAATTATAACTTTAATAATTGATTTTGGAAGCCTAATTGGAAAGATATGGGATACAACTTCATAATTCTCTTGGGATGTGTACCCTACCAAGTCCCAGCTGAAAGTAACGATTGGTGGTTTGAAGAAAAGAGTTTTTGTATGTGGAGTTTTAGGGCTTGTTTTTTTTTTTTTAGGAAGCAGTTCAGTTGACCAAACCTACCCTTGGCAGTGCTCTGATGGTTCCTCTGTGATGACTCCATTCTACAGCTATGTACAGGTATACCTTTGATGTCTCTGCTGTAGTTGGCTTCTGTGTCAGCAACATCTAGAGTGTAACACTACGAATAAATGCACAGAAGCCTTTTCATTCTTGGTTATTCTGCAATTCTTTTTGGCAGCTTCTATGACCTATTATTTTTTCTTGCAATGTTTTCTTTGGCAAAATGTCAATATTCTTGTATGTACTCTTTCATCTGCAAGGTGTAACTTTCGGGCTGTACCTGATAGGTAAATTGAATTCCAGTAAGGTGGTTTTAAGTTTACTGTTCATATCCTATTAATTTCAGATCCACACTAGGAGGATACAAAAGGATTATGCTTGAATTGGCCTCCTTTGGTTTGCCAATTTATAAACAGTTCCTGGGTAATTATGAACACTTGTATAAACTTTCCAGAATGACACATTTGACAGTATACCATTGAGTCATTTGAGGCATCCTATTATATGAGTGAGTCAGAGCAGAAATCTTATTTGCTTTGTTTCTGGGATACTCTTTGAAGGATTGGTCTGTGACATGTAGGATCCTACTTGTAAGATCCCACGTCTGACTTTACAGTTCCTCTGCCATGTCTGTTTCCCAGGTAGGCTTTGTCATTGTGGGATTGCGTAATTAACTTTGAAAGAGCAATATGCTGCTTCCAAATGCCAATTTCTTCTTGCATCTCCAGTTAAACTTTGTGGCATCTTTTATTCTGTTCCAGCGGACGTTGAGGGAACACGCCAGGCCCCTGCTTTCGAGCAGACAGGTGGCCAGCGTGGTTCATTGAGACTTAATCTCCCCACCAGTACGGGGCTTGGGCAATCCACAGACCTCACACACATTCCTTGCAGTGCTGGTTGTGGAGGGTTAGAGGTGCTGCCTCGCTCCTCCACAGCATGGGGCCCCATTTGGAGGAGAGGGAAATAGGTGTGGCAGAATGAATGACGGCCAGCTAGAGACACAAAGAAGGGAGTGTCCAAGCATTCTATCAAGAAGAGATCCCTGTGCCCTTTGGATTCCCACTGCACTGGTTTAACAGATGCATCTCATGGTGTGCGGTGGGACAGAAGGGGCAGCTGTAACTGGCAAAGGCATGCTTTATTAGAAGAAATTATCTGGGACTAGAGAAATCGTGGCTAGTTCTAAATTTCTCCTCTCTAAGAATTGTATGCACATTGGAAAAGTTACAGAGGCTGGGCAAAACAGGGATGGATGCTTCATTTTGGGGTTACCTGTCTGGTAGAGCAGTGACCTCAGGCATGGAGTTCATGAAACTGAATCTGTATAAACAGCAAGAAGTTCATTTAGGCTGCTGTTTTAGGCCTGAAAAGCTTGTTGTTATCAAGCTGCTTGCTTCTAACAAATAGAAAAATAGTAAACTATTATGAATTGTAGACTATTTTTATTAAAAGGATCTAGGGTGGCAAGGAAACCAAAGTCAATGATTTGTTTGGCAGAGACCATGTGTCTTCCTCATGTGAGAAAGGACAGCAGGTGCCCCTCAGTTTTCTATCTCCCCAGGGGGAAACAAGGCACACTGTCTCTGCTGCTATTTCTGCTTCTGGCTTTGTCTCTGGAGTTCTCCACGTTAGTTTTGGTCCTGACTTGTTGGGAAAGTAGTTCTGATACTTTTGTTAAAGGGTGCCAGGTAAAAGGTACCACCTGAGGTAAAACATGCCAGTTGCTACAGCTACTGTATGTGGTGACTGAATTGCCAAAGTGGCCATACGTGGTTTGCACCTCCAGGACACTCAGGCTGGAGGAAGCCAGCTAGCTTGAACCTGGAATGCAGGAACACAGCTGCAAGGAGAACCCACTAGTCCACACCAAGGAGCCAGACACTGACCCTCCCACTAGGCAGATGATGCTCTTTCCTGCAACCAAGTGTCCTCTACACTGAGGTCAGAAATAAGAATGGGGGGTGCAGAGGAGAACTACATAGCCAAGGATGGAGGTCTGCTGCCTTCGCCCTGAAGGAAGTCCAGGAGGATAATGAATCCAGTCTTTGATTCAATGGGCCAAGTCTAATGGGGCCTGGGGTGCTACTCTGTTGCAGTGTGCTGTTGGCCAGGTTTTGGTTTTTCTCATTGCCAGGCACTCCTGTCTCCCCCCTCCCCCCCTCGGTATCTGGTCTCCCCCCCCTGCCCTCGGAGGGCTCTGTATTTCACAATCCTATACAAAGCCCACCAAATTCAAACCCAGCATTCCTTCCCCATAGGATGCTTGTACCCTCCCCTGCCCCCTCGTGTTGGTATATATGTAACTGTAGCTCCCTGTGCCAGCGCTTTCCTGGCACAATCCTGGTGCCCAAATAAAACATCTGGGAAGCCCCTTCGTTTGTGTCTCCTTCCTCGGCATGCCTGTAACATCGGTGGACTAGGTGAAACCCTGCCAGACCTTTACCAGCCCTCCTGCACCCCTGAAGCAGCCCAGCCAGCCCCTGGAACCACGGGAGAACGCCTGGTGCCCCTGCCAGCGGCATCGTGGCACTACTCTGCCAGATAGACATACCTGTGGATTCTTCATCCTGATGATCATGTTCCAGCCAGTTTCCTGGGTTCCTAAGCTGCTTAGGAAATACTACAGGGCTCAGATATTTAGATTGGAGTTGGTCAGGTAAATCCTTTAAACTGAGCATAGAAGCCCAGATGAGGAATGCTTAGTTGAGCCAGAGAAGCTGACTGGGGGTGTAACTTGTTTTGCTTTCTGAAAAAGTACTGGCAACAGGAAGACTTTAACTGGGGTTAAAGGCACAGATACAAAGGAGGGCTTAAAACATTTTTCTGGATGCTGAAGACTAAGAACCACAAGAGGAAAACAATGGATTAATCAGTGTACAGTGTACAATGGAGAAGTGCTGAATAGATAACATGGTTCAGGTTCACTTTGCACCAAATGGAAGAAGCTGGTTATACCTGAAAATGAGGAAGTTATTGGGACTAAAGTTACCAGCTGAGGAAAAAAGTGCAGAGAATCTGTCAACATCCTGTTTGGGTTAGAAATGCTTCTTATTTCAAAAAATGTTTGATTTCCTTCATGGAAGAGGAACTAGGTGACAATAAAGAATGGAAATTAGTTCTGGTGAATATAGTAATGAAACATTTCCTGAGGAGAGCTCAGTGTCATAGGAGCAGGAGGGAGGGAAAGCAGCAGAATCAGATGACTGAATAAGATATTAAATGTATTTATCTGGTTACTCAGGTACTTAGGTGTCTAAGTTCTTGCTGTTTAAACCTGCTGATCAAAGAGCTGCTTCTGCAGTCAACCTTGTTTTTAAAACAATGTGTCATTTTTGCATGTCCACAACAGACCTGAATACATGTGCTTGCACCATGTTTTCAGCCTACCTGGGCAGGTTTTGGCTGCTGTTACACTGCCTTAAGAATGGCCAGCAGTAGTCAAAAGGGAAAGGAAATTTTTGTTAATAAAATGTGAATGGTGAGATGCACCAGCAAAAAAACAAAAAAAACCCAGCCCACAGCACCTTATTGAGCACAAGGTTTGAAAAAGTCAAATAGAAGACATTTCTCTGTTTAACATGGTCCTTGGGAAACACAGCCCAGGAGAAGGAAATTAAATGAGGGAAAGACATTCAAGCAATGTCAGGAAGACTGTATGAAGGGAGCAGTAAGCCAGACCTGAGTCAGTAAGCTGCAGAGCAGAATTAGGCAACTGAATAGGGGACAAATGTAAGGAAGGGAAGTATTTCATCATCTCTCCAGACAAACAATCTATATCAGAGGGGTAATCACCCTTCTGTTGGCAGCATGTGGCTGAAGAGTCTGAAACACATGGCACAAGTCCTGAATCAATTTGGGTTTTCAGTGGAGATACACAAGGTTTTGGGATAGATATTGTAGTGGGATCAATTCAAGAAATTTTTTCAGGGGATTCACTATCAAAACCTATTTATGATTATTCTGTTTAGAAACTTCAAAGGAACTTTTGAAGTCATAGTTCTATATGAATCAAAGTGGATTCTGAGGAAAATCTCAACTGAAGGCAGTAAGAGTCATGGTCTTAAGATAATTTTTATGGAGGAATGAAAAAAAAGGGAACATTAGGATTCATCTATCCCAGCCTTTCCTTTCTTGCATCTGGAAGTGCTGTGGTGCTAGATAGGAAACTCAAAATACCTGGGTCATCATCATAGATGTCTGTGTGAACACTGTGACCTCTTCTTGGCTTAGTATGTGGACATATTTATACAGACAGTCTCCTGTTGAACTTGGACACATCCAACTCAGTGTAGTGCTGCCTCCAAGAGTGCTGTAAAATCAGTTTGCCTCTTGTGGAACTGCTTGGCCCAGGCTGAATGCCATGCTACCTAAGAGAAGGCTTAAAATATGGCATCAAATAAGTGTCCTCTGACATCTCAGTTGAAACAAAGCTCTAGACCTCTTTTAATATAATAATTCACTTGGTAGCTTTTCATCAGAGCATTTTCATCTTTTCAGAGAATGTTGCCTGCTTGTTTTTCCAAGTATGGGGTTTTCCCTGTCAAAGTAGGTGTCACCTGGAGTGAGTTCTCCTTTTCCTTGAGGAAAGGGAGTTCCAATGCATTGCCATAACCTGGCAACCAGTTCGTCCTTCTAACTTTCACTTTGGTACCTCAAAAGTGCTTATTTAAAAATCATGTGTGAGATGTGGGATAAACAGATCAACAGTTTAATAACTCTGCTGTGTGCCGTGATCTTGATACATATTTTACATGGAAAGGCTAAAAACAAAAAAAGCACTAAATTTGGTCTTGAATTTTTCATTGGGAGTCAATGAAGAGGGTTATAAAGCCTCACCAAGCAGGAGTGACAAGAGCTTGCTTTCTCCAGGCAAGGAAATGAATGCTCTCAATTGTATGATGATATTCAAATGATTCAGTAGCTATGACAAGAGTCTATGACAAGATAACCCTCTTAGTGGATGAGCAAAAGGCTGTGGATGGGTAAAAAAACTGTCAGGATAGTCAGGCCCAGAGAGTGGTGGTGAATGGAATTAAATCCAGCTGGTGCCCAGTGACAAGTGGTGTTCCCAGGGCTCAGCACTGGACCAGTCATATTTCAGATCTTTATCAATGATCTGAACAAGGGGATTGAGAGCATCCTCAGCCAGTCTGCAGGTGACACCAAGCTGAGTGGGAGTGCTGATCTGCTGGAGGGTAGGAAGTCTCTACAAAGGGATCTGGACAGGCTGGATTGCTGAGCTGAGGCCAGATGTATAGATTCAATAAGGGGAAGTGCCAGTCCTGTGTTTGGGTCACTACAGGCTGGGGCAGAATGGCTGGAAAGCTGCCTGGTGAGAAAGGACATGTGGGTGCTGGTCCACAGTGGCTGAATGGGAGCTGGCAGTGTGCCCAGGTGGCCAAGAAAGGCAATGGCATCCTGGCCTGTATCAGCAAGAGTGTGGCCAGCAGGACCAGGGAAGTGATTACTTGGCTCTGGTGAGGCCACATCTCAAATCCTGTGTTCAGTTCTGGCCCCCTCACTACGGGAAACACATTGAGGGGCTGGAGAGACTCCAGAGAAGGACAATGGAGCAGGGGAAGGGGCTGGAGCACAAGCCTGATGAGGAGCTGCTGAAGGAGCTGGGGGTGCTTAGCCTGGAGAAAAGGAGGCTCAGGGGAAACCTTACTGTTCTCTATGAGGAGACTCTCTACCTGAAAGGAGGCTCTAGCCAGGTGGGGATCAGTCATTCCCTGACACGGGACAGGAGGAAATGGCCTCAAGTTGCACCAGGAATGTTTAAATTGGATGAATTTTTTTCATGGAAAGGTTTGTCAAGCCCTGGAACAGATTACCCAGGGAGGTGGTTGAGTCATCATCCCTGAAGGTACTTAAAAGATGTGGCACTTAAGGCCATGGCTTAGTGGTAGACTTGGAAGTGCTGGGTTAATGGCCAGACTCAATCTTAGAAGTCTTTTCCAACCTAAACAATTCAATGATTTTGTAGTTGTAATTAGTCGGTCATAATTGTTTGGAAAATTCTTGTGTTGTGGGAAGCAGTTGTAAAAGTTTACATTGTCAATACATCAGGAACAATTTGTTGAAATTATTTGTAAAGAATTTTTTTAAATAGGAAGCTTATAGGAAAACTATCATCTTCTTACCAGAACATAAATTGAAGGGAAAAAAAAGGTTATATCATTAATTTATCGTGGTTTATCTAGATTGTCAGATTTTGTATTGTTTTTAGCTTTTACAATGGAGTAAATAGAATAAATAACTATTGTTATGTTGTCTTTTTTGTTAAAGTTCAATATTGGTAATGCTGTGTGGCAGAATATCAACAAGTAATTTAAAAAATGTTTTTCTTTTCTTCCAGGTTAGGGGTTCCATATTTTAAATCAAATTTACCTTATGCTATATCTGTTTTCCCCATGTTTTCCATTTCATGTATAAAAAGTAGACAAGGCCCATCAGCTTGCTGAGGTGTATTCTGGGTGTCCTAATGTAACATGTCTCAATTGCATAAATGGATTTTGTAATCTTTTGCTCTGTTGCTTGCACAATGTGGATTAAGTTAATGATTTATAGCTTGTCAGGGCAGCTGTTGAAGTGTCCTGTGCAATGCAGGAGAAGTTGTGTTGCACAGGAAACCATCCTACTCTGCCTTGTCTGTTGGGGTAGGGCCAGAAGACTTTTTAATGGATGAAATAATGTAGAGATTTTTTTTTTCCCCTAGAGAAAAGAATCTATTGTATTTGTCCCATCAAATAATTTTCTTTGCTTATGTTTGTTTCTCAAAATTTTTTTTTTAAAGTTTTCCTTTAAAAGTGTCTCTGATCTTCCCTAGCCACTTCTCTCTCTAGCCACGGGTTGTTTCAGCTTTTGGTGGTTGTTACCTACATGTCTTTCTCATGGCCCTTCTGGGAGGAGCAGGTGCTCCCAGGCCAGATAGTTGGGCCCATGTCAAGTTGGAAAGAGCAGCCACTAGACTGAGGTAGGGACGGGGCCACTGAGGCTCCACAGAGTGTTGGTCCTTGCTCACCATCATCCTTTATACAAGCAGTGGGATATCTGGGCTTTTTGCAGGTCTTCTCTTCTTTTAATGTCTGCTTGTGAGGAATTCGCTGCATTTAATCTGGTCTGCACTAAGGAGCAGTGATGGTAATTCATATCCCAGTGCTGGTGTCCTGCTGAAGGCTGTGGAGTGACCAGAGCAGGCAGGCAAGAGAAATACCCTGCTGGTGCCCCGCTGGCCATGCCTGCCTGCCCTCATGGGGAGAGGGCCCAGGCACTGCCTGCCCGGCCCTTGACCTCCCCTACAGTCCTGCCGCTGACCTCTCCTGCTCACCAGCTCTGGGATCCTTTCCCTCTGCTTGCCCAATAGGGACCTGCTTTTTGGTAAGTCGCTGCTGAGTCAGGCTTTTCACAAATAAGCAGACCCTGACCATGAAAGTTCTAAAATTGTTTTTCCCTTTCATTTATCCAGAGCATTGCGTCACCTTTCTGCATCCAAACTTGCCCTGACGTCAATGTAGGTAAGGGATCAGGGACGATTATGGTTTTTTTCTTACAAGAAATCCTGACATGAAACTGGTTAGGTTAGGAGACCTGAGAAACTCAAAGCATGGGAAAATATAAAAACAAGGAGGTCATCAATAGTGCCCCCAAAACTGGTGGGTACTTAATTTTATCTATGTGTATTTTTTTATTAGTTTCTTTATTGTAAAAAAAATTTTCTGCTAGATGTGTTTTCCTGAGATACAAGAAAGACATGTGAATAGCTATAAATTGAACCATTCAATTTCTGTTTTAGGAGACTGAAGCATTACTCGAGTTGAGAGTCTGTACTCACTAGAACTCTTTAACCAGATAAAATATGATGGACATATTGGAGTTGTGATAAGTCAATATGCTTTGACCTCTCTAAACTCTCTTGTCCTTGGAAATTCACTGGATTATGCATCGTGGAATAAGCTACTTTATAGTTGTTTCTTCTTCCAGAAAACAAACCAAACCAAAACACTCTTCTGGGAAAATTGGTAATACTTTTGTTGTTCTTCAAGCTTATGTTGTTTTTGTGCCTCCCAGGTCAGCGTGGAAAAACAGCCTAATATGTTTACTTTTGCTTAATTGATCTTAGTTTGGCTTTGCATCATTTTTTCCTGGGCATCAGTCCCAGGAACTGTAAACAAAGTGAAGATATGTACATGTTATGTTTCAGTCAACAGGGTACAGATTCTAGGTTCAGATTCTAGTCACAGTGAAAACAGGGGGTGGTTTCTCACTAGGTGGAATTATTCAGAAAGCATTTGATGTTTATTTAACTTCTCTCCCACTGAGTGTAGTGAGAATAAAGCTCAGCACTGAGTACTCTTGAACATTTCACCCTTGATGTCATCACTGTTTGTCCTGCTGTTTGGTCAGGTTGTCCAGCTTTGTACTGCAGTAATTCCATTTCTAAGATGAAACTGGCTTTGTTATCCACATAGAATTGGGAAGTGTAATGTGTAAAAAGGCTGGTTCCTTTTATAAGGATGGCTTTGTACACACTGAAGAATTCAAGAGGTAGATATAAAATAATAATGTCTCTTTTTTTTGTCTAAGCATTGATTCTATTCACAGAAAAGTCAAGACTACTCAATATGTGACTCCAGCAGATAGAACAAAGTGGGGGTTTGAAGGTCAGCTTGGTTAAGGTCTTCATTTAGTAAAGGAAGAGGCAGGTATAAGAAATGGCACCTGCCTCTGAAGAATAACATACAGCTTCTGGAGCAGTGTCTAGTGAAAACCTGTCTACCATCACATTTAACTGTTTCTAAAGTAATAATCATCACATCTCTAACTGACTGCAACTCCTTGATCTTGTGGGTCTTCTGCTAGTTTGTGGTTCTTCCCCTAGTCTGAAGC
Organism: Pomatostomus ruficeps; assembly: GCA_013400735.1. Lineage (NCBI taxonomy): Eukaryota > Metazoa > Chordata > Aves > Passeriformes > Timaliidae > Pomatostomus > Pomatostomus ruficeps. The sequence goes on from VYZT01020468.1 coordinate 89,908, forward strand.
TGCTCTATCTAAAGTGGAAGTGGTAGAGCAGAGAATAACAGACTGGGGCCTTGTTCTTCATCTTTGTTCACCATCACTGTAAACATGGCTGACAATAATAACCTTCTGACCTAAGGAGATTAAATGGGAATATCTAGGATGTAAAATCTAGAAACACATGCAAGTATTTGCTGACCAGTGCAACAGATCAATTCACTAAAATAATGATCTGACTTTCTGCCGTGTACAGCTGTGGTATGGGATGATGTGATGATGGAAAAAAGAGGGTATTTCAGATGAACATTGAAGTTCCTCAGGAACTGGCTATTTGGTATCCATAGAGATAACAGAGCAGGAAACAGCTAGCTGTCTGCTATCAATTTCTGCAGTCCCAACCATGTTAACCATTAGCACACAACTTACCTTGTACTAGGAAAAGAAACTTTGAGAATTTCTGTATACACACATCTTTACCTTCCTCTTTCCCCACTTTTCTCAAGTATTTTTCTAAGATGCTTGGTTAAAGCCCATCTTGTCATCTTAATTTAACAAGGTTGTTAATTATGTTTACATCAAGATACATCAGCAGCATTCCCCAGAAAGGACAGGTATATCTGTACTCTAGTTAGGTGTTTTCATTAGTCATTAGTTCATTATCTTGCAACAGCCTGAATTAATTTGTCAGTAAATATCAAAACCTCACAGTGCCTGCTTGTATGCTGCAAAGTAGCCTCCTGCCAACCCATGAAAACTCCCAGCTCTACCTTTTGTTCTCAGATATGTAATAATATGGGATATAAAATGACAGTGGGGAAACCATTTTTGTTAGAAAAGGAAGCCACTCCAATTCAGAAGGTGGACAAAAACTTTGTGATATTTGTCATCAGGTGGTACAAAGGGCAATCATGCAAAGGATCAGAAATATTTGAGATCTGCAAATTAATCATGCAAGTATTTGAGGAAGCACATTGGAAGTAATATATTAATCTCTCTTTTAACTGGTTTCCAGTTGAGTTCTTGAAAAATGGAAGTAACTTGTTCTTCATGAATCATAAAGCTTCAGGAGTGATGGTATAAGACTTCTGTTCAGTGCCCTTAAATGTTCATATTTTGGGCATAAAGTTTATCACAGAAAACAACAAGTCTGACCATGAGGTACTTCTGTTTGAAAATAATCCAGGCAATTAAAAATATATCTTCTGAGCAGTCAGGGGTTCAAAGACACATTTTAGATGTGCATCATTACAGGCTTTCCACATATAGTCAGCTTCCTTCCCTGTCCATTCTTAATAAACTAAATTTGACACTGTGAAGGCTCTTTTACTTCAAGTTGAGACTGTAGGCTATCAGGAACAGAACTTAAGAAAATCTCTTGTGGACATTAGGTAGGATTGGAGGGGAAACACAGGACTTGAAGTAATTTAAGTTTCAACTTCTGCAGTATGTGCTTAAGATATTATCCAGTTTATAGGCGGTTCAATTTTCATTTTTTAAGTGGTTCATCTTTCTTTCATGCACTGCTTCTCTTGGAAGGGCATTCCTCAATGTTACTGCTATAATGTTTATGGCTTTTCTAATTTTCACCTTAAATGATGCATGCTGGGTTTATAGCAACAGTTCTTGAGCCAGAACTGTCTTTTTCTTTCCTGCCTGTTTATTGTCTGTTACTATTGCTTGGTGGAAAATTATTTGAAGTGAATTTGTTTTGAAGAGAAATCAAGAGAGTCTGGGGGATCCAAGCTGACCATGATGGCTGCAGTTTGAGACAACTGGCCTGTTTCAGTGACAACGATGGCATCTGCTCTCCTGCGCTATGGTAATAACAAAACTTCTGAAAGTCTCTGTGGGACTGACTTGCCACACTTGTCCAGTCTAGGTAAGCCATCTTAATGGCAGAAGCTAGCTGGGAGCTAGAAGGAAATCACACTACAAGGTGCTGAGATGTGCAAGTCTCTTTTTAGGCAGGGTCTGTGGAGAGAGGCAGCCTTTTCCTTAGGCAGACTTATGTAGTTGGAGGGTGCTCACAAGCTTTTGGCATACAAATCCCTCCTGGACAGAACAGTCAAATGTTCAGTTGATCCAGGAAACCTTTTTGGTTCTTTGTTAGCAGAAGCAGCTCTGGAGGATTTATTGTCATTTGAATGAATTGCCCATCAAAATACTTTATTCTGAAATGACAAAATGTTGAGGTTTTAGTAGGGGGGAGGGGGCCACAAAGATGGCTCCTATGAGAAGCTTCTGGAAGCCATATCCAGCAGAGCCAATCTCTGATGGCTCTGAAGATGATGGACATACCACTGGCCAAGCCTGGGCCAATTAGAAAGGTTGGTTACGCCTCTGTGATGATAGATTTAAGAAAAAAATCAAGACAAAGGGTGCACACAGGCACAAGGGAAAAAAAATTAATAATGTTAGATAATAAACCTTCTCTGTTGTGGAGAAAGATGGTAGATTTTAGAGTCCCTTCTTTCTCTGGCTTAGCTCCTCCCGAAGGTTCAGCCTGGCTGGGCCGGGGGTCCAGCAGCTCCTGGCAAGGGTCCCACTGACTGTCTCCCCCGGAGATGGTCGGATTTTCCAGATGGGAAAAAAACCACGAGCCAAACAGTCCAAGAAGAAGAAGCAAAAAGCTGCAGTCCCAGAGAGAGGAAAAAACCCCTCCTTTTCTAGCTAATAGGCTGCTACATAGTGAGGAATGTAAACTATTCCTGTGCCAATATAGTACCTTGGAGGAGTTAAAAAACAAAGCATGCTCAAGTTTCCCTGGCTACCTCCCTTTCCAGCTTAAAGTTATGGGACCCATTCCTGGGCATAAGCAGAGGATAGGGAAATACATAGCATAAAATCACCCCAGGACACAAAAGAATTACCAGCGAGATTCACAGGGCAGCCAGAGGATTTGTGCAGATGCCCAGGCGGGTTTAGGACAGTATACAAAATAGAAATTTACTTCATATAGTTGGTATCAGAGTTTTGACAAGGAGACACATGCTAGACTGCATCCAGTGTACAGACAAGAGAAGACAAGGTATTACCATCTCCCAAACAAAATTAATTCATGCCTTCACAGGGGCAGAACAAAACAAGCAAGGCAGACCTCTATGTAGAGACTCTCTCCTGTGAAGAGAAGCAGTGGAAAATTAGCCATGCACGGGTATGGTATGGGACCTAGTTTTCACTTAGTTAATCTGGCCCAAAAGCTACTACTTGCCTGTGCAGGGATCTTGCAATAGAATGGTATTATTAGATGCCAGAGAGGCAGTGCTTTAGCAGCTGTTCAGAAGAATGAAGAGCCCTGTGTGGTTCTTGCAGGTGGACGCCTCTCCTTTCCTCCTTGGAACACCCACTGGAGACAATGCTTCTACCTGTGACGGGGCAACAGCCAGTCTCTGCAAGTGAACATCTACAAAAGGTGCTTCTAAAATGTCAACAGATGAAGAGAAAGAAAGATCAAGAAGAAGGTATGATTTTACTGAGTTAGGTTATCAGGACAGGTGTATGAAGTTTCTCTTGCATGGTACCTGGATGCAGGTAAAAAGCAACTGATAGGTGTCAAGTTTGGTGCTGCTGAAGACAAGGAACACACATTAGCAAACCTGCTTGAAAAGAAGTAAATTTTCAGGTCAGGTGTTTGAAACATCCTTTGTTTGGCCCACTGGAACTAGGTAAAGAAAGAAAAACTACTTGAATTGAAACAAGTCTTGCTTTGCTAATTGTTGTGAAGAATAGTGACAACCAGGACTCCTCAACAGAAGGCTGAATTAGCTAACTTTGTTCAGCTCTTCCTCTCATAGGAAGACAGGTGGTAGGACAAAGAAAAGAGCTATAATTAAACTCCACCCATCTTCAAAAGCAGGTGAAGAGATCATAATTCATGCAATAAATCCATACAATTAGATAATATTTGTACAATTAGAAGCTGAACACTGAATGATTAGTGATTCATGAATAATGAGCTAGTATCCACTCACAAACCTCACTGAGGAAATCAAATTTACGTTTGTGATGATGATCTTTCTCAATCCTCTATCTGTAACCAGAAAGGAATTTAGATACCTCATAAGACAATGGAAGAACATGATTTCTTCTTTTAATTTCTGAGAAATGCCTTTGAAAAAGTATGCAGTGCTTTACTTTCATAATCATATGGCAATTTCATGTGGAGATCTTTTTGGGTTTTGGTGTTTAATTGGGGGGTTTTGGTGGTGTTTTTTGGGATTTTTTCTTACTGCAGAATATTAATTTTACTGTCTGTATTAGGATCCAAAGAAGGTTTTTTTCTTTGAGCTCTTTTTGGAGACTGACACTAAAGTATGAATGTCCCTATACAGTAAGATAAAAGGTCCATTTCTTTCAGGAACCTGTCTTCACCAGAGATTGATAGGACATGCCAAAGAGAAGAACAGACATCCTCAGGGAGCACACTCTGTCTTTACACTCAATCTATAATCATTACTCTACATTTTTTTTTTCAACTCGTACAGAGAACACTCATAACAAAAACCACAACCACCAATAGTTGAGGCTCTAAAAAGGGATTTTTAAGAAGTAAGAGATAGTGTATCCAGCTCTAATTAACCTTGTATGCCCTCATAGCTGACCCTGGTAACAGCAGGTGGAGACCTCTTGAGATCCCTGAAGAGTGTCTGGTGCGTGCTCCCACAAAGGGTACATGTGCCAGCAGAAGAGGGATCACCAGAACTGAAGCAAACAGGCGGTTTGCACTTCAGGGGAAGGATGCTGTCCACAATGGTTTAGCAACAGTGACTCCTTCCAGAGTGGCAGTGGGCACACAGAGTGTTTGCAAACACTGGAAGCTTGATACAGGGGTTACTGCATTAAAGTCCTGACTTGGGACTCTGATTTCTTTTGTATTTGCTTTACAAATTGCTCCTCATAAATCCCATCACAGAATTCTCTTCAGAGCCACCTGTACTTTTTTCTTTCCTGTTTCCTGGAAGAGGAACATGAGAACAGAGCAACAAATCTTCTCACTTCTGTTTGTTTTAAACCTTCTCCTTTATTACCCCTGGCATTGTTTTCTTGTATTTTCATGCATTTACCTAATTCTGGCAGTAAACTCCTTAGGCAGGAAAAGTGTTTCCATAGATTTCACTGTATTTATTGAGCTACACACATGGTCATCTGCAGAAGAGATTATTATTATTACAATTGCAACAGCCAGCTCTGCAGGATTAACCAGTCAGAATGAGGAAAGTCAGCTGCTTTTTAAAAAATATATATTCTTGACTAATATCAACTGCTTTCCAAGCTCTTTAGTGAGTGAATGAGACTGCAAGGAATTTTGAACTTCTAAAACATTCCTATCTCAGAATTATGAATGCGCAAAGGGACGATTTCTAAAATGGGAAACCTGCTAGATTTTATCTGACTGGTAAGTCAGAATACTTTGTCTCATAACTAATTTTTGTTTGATTGAGGAAAGTCTTCCATTTAACCTCACCTAAACGAGTTCTGTGTTGAGGGTTTTGTGGGCTGGGTTTTTTAGCTTTCACTTTCTTTTCTGTGATTTCTGGTAATCCTCCATTCTGTTTCAGAACAGGAGGGATTTCAAAAAATGGACAAGAGATTTCTGGATCTCCTGCTCCACAGCTATTTAGAGCACTAGGAAAATTCCTGTTCTGTATGTTTTGGTTCTCTGCCTTTGAAATTGGTATAGTAACAGACTATCCCATCAGGATGGTGAGAGAATGAGTGAATTTGGTGTTGTGTGACCAGTGTCTGGTTGAGATAAGTATCTGTTGAGATAAGGTCTGAAGTTTTAAATTACCACATAATCTACATATAGAGATCATTATCATGGTTGCATTTCTCTTTATCTTTGTCTTATGTATATAGTAGGTTGATGGATCATAAATCAGTAGGTTGATGGATCAAATTCCTGTGATGGAATATCATAAAGTGCTGTTTACTGATTTAGCAGAAAGGGACAGTTTACCCATAATGTTATCATCAAGGCTAGGCAAAAATTTGAATATGGGCTTCCTTAAAAAAGAGATTACATGATTGCAAGTGTTCTTTAAACCTAAGAACTGCATCATGCATTACGGAAAACACAGATTAGGAAGCTAAACAAGTTTGATTTTGGTGTTAATGCTGTAATGGCTAGTTGCTTTAAGATTCCTGTAATAACATGTTACTTGCGGTTATGAGTAATAATTGTTATTTAAAATATTACAAAACTATTAATGAGTACTAACCTTGTGTACACTAATTTTGAGATTGAAGCTTGCCACGTGAGGATAGTGCTTGTGTAAATTTTGCACGTAAATATAAAATAACAGAGTTGAAGATTACTTGGAAAAAAGTGTTTTGCTAGTACTCTGATATTGCAGAGTGGGAGGAACCAGACAATAGGTGTCAGCACTGGTTCAGCTACGCACAACTTCACTGCAAATGTAGATTAAGGCGGCTGGTGTTAAGCACAAATTTGCTGTGAACTCTACTTTCAGCAAAATGAAATGCCTATAAAGAAGTGTTGAAACAGTGTTTGAAACTTGTTATAAAATAGGTTTTCTAGGGTATAGACTGGGAAACAGAATAAATGAGACAGAAGATAAATGCTGGTAAAAATGTATGTATTGTATTCACTGTGAAATGTTTCCATAATTCTTAAGAAAAGACTGTTTCTGAAAATTGTAATTTAATTAAGTTTTGTTGTTTCATGAATTATTCAGAGAGGTTCCTGAGAAGACTTTGATATGGTACTTTCCCAGGGATTTTTAAGAAATAATAAAAAAATTAATCAAAACTAATTGAAACTGAAGAAGGAAAGCAAAATCACAAGAATCAGAATGGAGCAGACAGGATAAGGTACAGTGCTAGGAAACTCCCATGAGACTTTGGAACTGTGCTGTTTTGTGGTGGAATTTTAAACTGGAATTAGGGGTTTAGATACCTTGTTCATGAAACCAATGCATGTCATATGTAGGGTCCTGTGGATGATTCTGCAACACCTTTGGAAGAAAAAACAGGAAGACTTCATGCAAAATGTGTGGATGTGTAATGGAGAAGCCAGAAGAAACCACCACCAGGGAAATGGAAGACAAAAAATTCTTGGTTTTCCTCTGTGTTTTACTGGCAACATGCACCTAGGAACCAGGATATGAGGATTAAGCCAAAAAGGTATGACTAAATGCTTTAAGAGCCCAGTGTAAACATTGTGGTCTTAGCCCACAATGTGGCAGCTCTCTAGAACTTCTTTTATGTGGACAAACACATACCTGTTTAAATTATGTCCTCCCAGGTAGAGGGTACTGTAGCTTTAAGACTGTGAGGAAATATAGTGAAATAGTCTTGCAGTCAGTCCACCAGCAGATGTGCACATATCAAGGAGTTTTTTAAATAAGCAGGTGCTGTCATTAGAGACCTCTGTGCGGTGGATGCCAGGTGGATGGCTGTGCACGGAGCGAGGGAAACAGCTTTTTCTTGTCAATATTTGGTGAGGGATAGTTGGGAGACACCACCCCCCTCACCCCCTCCTCCCCGAAGTTTGCATTGCATTGCAAAATCCTGTGAATTCCTTGCTAGCAGCCGTGCCAGTGGCACACTGGCGAGTGCCCCAAGCCGGGAAGGACAATCTGAAGGGAAGGCAGCTGGATTGTGACCCACTGCTGTATAAAAGGGGGCGGGTCACTCTGCTCGTTCCAGTTCCTTTTCTGTCATCAGGGCTGCAGAAGCACCAACCAAACGCAGCTGACACGCCTCTTCATTGCCTCTTATATAATATGGGGTTTCACGGGACACTGATGTAGAAATAAAGTCAAACATTCTTGAGGCAGACTCATATTACGTGTAGTGTGGCTGGTGCTCACTTCGCTGTGGGGAGTAGGGCTGCTCTCACAAGGGTGGTCTGTGGCTCTGAGTGAAGTTTGGAAGGTGTACAGGATGGCTCCAAACGAGGCAGGGGATGAACTTGTTTTCTTTGTGAATGGTAAAAAGGTAAGGAAGATTCCAGCTTTCTGTCCAGCTTACTCCTGGATTGTGCCTTGATTATTTACTTTTCTAGTCATCTTTTTCCTCCTCTGAAGTTTTCTGATATGAACACATATTCCAGGGCTCTTAAATTGTGAAGACTACATATTGCTTTGCTAAGTGGCTTTTTCTCTTCTCTGACTTTACATTGTGAATTATTCAAAGAGTAACACAATTACATAATGTCCCTTTTACATTTTAGATCTGTTGGCAGTAATTTACTACAGTTCTGAGGTAACTACTTTTAAATAAGTGTGCACTGCATAATACAGGCATTTCTACTAGAAATAATTTCAGTACTTACAACAGATCTGGAAAATTTAACTTAAATGTAAGCACCCATGTATGATTCATATGTTCAATAAATAATTCTAACAGCTAGTTTTTGAAAGGGTTTCAGAAAAATGTTTATTCCATTTCCATTTATGAAGCTAGAAAACTCCTCAGAATGAAAGCCCATTAACTGATACTGATTCCTGACAATAACCTAAGAAGTGGCTGTATCTCACAGGAGGCTAGGGTGTTCATTGCACGAGGGATACATTTGAACAGTTTGTCCCAGAGCCCCCTTTCCTCAGTTTGGACCTTTCCTGGCTATCAGTGCAGCCTTGCCTCTTCAAAAGCTTGTAACAAGTCAAAGCTGACTCCTTCTTTGACCAATGGCTACCAAGGTAATTCTGTTTCTGAGCTCAGCTTGGTGCTGCCTTCCCCACCTTCCCCTTGCCTAGACACTTGACCAAGGAAACTTGTGCCAAAGCAGCTTCCTGCTGGGAAACCTGGGGAGGGAGGAGGATTGCCTATCCCCTCGTGTGGAGTCAAGTTTGCAAACCTTCCCTGTGCACTGCTTAGGGGTAAATCCTGTGGTCACTATGTTTGGGCTAGACAGTTAATTTTTTAATCCCTTGAGGGATCACACAATACACTTGGTGAAAAAGCTCTGTGCCCTGCCTTACAGACTGGCACAGGATTAATATCCGTTTTGCTTTTGTTGGTCTTTATTGCTGGTTTAATCAAGTGTAAATGGGGATGAGAGTGTGGCTACAATTAGGGGTTTTAGTTATGAATTTGGATTCCAAACTGGATTGGAATTAGAACTTTCCAAGGTCCTATTGGATTTGATATCAATGTTTTATTGAGGTGTCAATAATTTACTGAAGAATGAGTTTTATCTGGTATGCAGTAAAAGTTAGTCATAGAGCTGTTGAATGTAATGCTGATGTAGAGCCCTGGCTTGGTTCTAAGGTTTTATAGAGAAGGATGACAACAGAAGCTTTGCTCACACAGATTGGTAGTGGTTCATATTGTCAGTGTTAATTGACATACTGGCCATTCATTGTTTCTAGAGGGAGATGAAAACTTGAAGCTCCAAGTTAATTGTAACTACGTAATTGAGTCTGGTAATTGAAATTATGGCACAGGATGGTCTGTGAATTTTATCTGATGAATTTTTTCTATGATGTGCACAGGTGGCACACTTAACTTGCTCTCTTCTTGCTCTGTGAAGTTTTAGTGAGATCCCTCCTTTGTGAACCTCAATTTGTAGAGGGTGAACTTAGAGCTCTTTGGACCTTGCAGTAGGAGGTTACCACAAATGTGTTGGGCAATCAAGACCCTAATACAGACCAAGTGTCCTGTCTTGGTTAGGTTTTTTTTCTGGTATGCCCTAATGAAAGAGAATTGTAGTTCTGGTGCCAGGTCAGCTAAGGTTCAAAATCAATATACCACTCATGGTAGGTATGAAGAGTTTATAAACAAATTCCTGCATGCAGTTACAAGTGGTGCTTCAGCATTGGCAGGAGCTCAGGTATTACAAGAGCATTGCTCTGTGTAAACTGGTAGAAAAGTTGTTCCTGGAGAAAACTTTTGGCTAACACATGAAAATGTCTATTAGTCAAAGCCCAGACCTGGCCCTGTGGGACTCTCCTTTGGGCACCTGGGGTGAGGCTGAGAAGGGAGAAAGAGTGTTGAAGTGGCTCAAGTTGCAACCCCACCAAATGCAGATTTAAGAGTGAGAATTGGACTCATGGGGCAATAGGATCTGTGGCAATGTATGTGGAGTTTGCTGGGACACTGCTGCACATGAAAGGTTGTGTGATGGAAGTAGTGGTGGGAAGTGCCTGGGCAATTCTGCTGGAACAGCAGGTAGCCAGAGCGGGGGTGGAGAGGCAGGCACTAGTATCTTCTGTCTAGTGACCAGTGGCAGGACCTGAGGAAACAGCATGAAGCTGCATTGGGGAGGTTTAGGTTGGATATTAGGAAAAAATTCTTCAGCCAGAGGATGGTTGGGCACTGAAACAGGTGCCCCAGGGCACTGGTCACAGCACCAAGCCTGATAGAGTTCAGGAAATATTTGGACAACGCTGTCAGGCACACAGTGTGACTCTTAGGGTGTCCTGTGCAGGCCCAGGAGTAGAGCTTTGATGGTTTTAGTGAGTCCTTTCCAACTCAGTATATTCTGTAATCCTAAATTAGGGTATGGCTCTATCCATCTGGGGCCCTGACTAAATATTCCAGTTGATTCACTGCAAAGAATGTGGTAGCATGGCCAGTGGGAAAGGTTACTGCTGTGTGAATTCATGACAGCTTGACATGGCTAATGGGCTGCTGATATTCTGTCACTGTACAAAACCACGTGATAAGCAGTGGTTTGTAAGGTAGGGACATGGATTGTAGCAAATTCTTCTCTCCTGCATTAGCCCAGTCTGCACTGTTGTCAAGAAAAAGTCTCCTTGCAACAGCTGAGCATACTTCACATTCAGGACTGTTTATTTTAAGCATCTGTTTACTTCACTGGGCATAAAGCTTGGCACACTACTAACTCAAAGTTATCTTAATAGTCTGCCTAGACTAGAATGCAAATCAGCATGCTCAATTTAAAGCTAATAGAGGCAATCTTTTTTCCTTGGCTGACAAGTCTGTCTCATGCATATGTAGCATGTAATTTTAGTTCAAACATGTGGAGTCAATATTTCTATTTCTATTCTGAATGCTAAGGGAGGATCTATGCTGGAAGACACATTAGACCTCTTAGCTCTTCCAGAGTCTGTAGATGTTTGATTGCAGATAGGATCAGCTAAAAGACAGGAGTTTTTGACCCTCTGGGTTCTACATAAACAGTGACTTATGAGCTTTCAGTGTGCTGGTTTAAAGCAGAACAAAATGTTCTCATAACCAACAGCAATTTTACATTTGTGTGGTTGCATTTGTTCATCTGTGTTCTAATCCTTTTTCCTAGTAAATGAATTTGAAATCTCTCATTGACTTCAGGAGTAACACATTCACAGACTTTAAGGTCGTAGGGGACCTTTACATGTGACTGGTCTGACTTGCTGAGTGGCAGTCTGGTTAAAACCTTTCACTTTCTCTTCTTGCAATTTATGAGTGACTAGGGATTAGTCATTGAATGGGAGGTTGTCCTTCAGGAAAGCATCTGTTTCTCATTTATAGACCCCAACTGATGGAAAGTTTAGCATGTTGTTTGGTAGACTTGGAAAGTTCTTGTTTTCTCTTTCTTTCTGTTCCTCTATTTACTTTGTTCAACTACCGTTCTTTTAAACTGAAAAATCTCTAACTCTCTGGGAATAAATATGGTGCTTTATGTTGTAAAGGCAAAGTTATCTGAATTAGTGAGAGGCAGGTAGAGAAGCCAGAAAACAAATATTTATTGAGATCGAAGTTTTATACATAAAATTATGGGGAAGTGAGCTCACCATCTCTCTGGACTAGTCCATGGGCTCTAAAGGTGTAAAGTACTGCTTCAGAAGCTGTTCTGTATGGTACCTAAAGGCACAAAAAACTGCAGGGCCATGCTAGGCTCCCTGCTGAGGTGGATCTGAGTATTTAAGATTCCTAGCATCAGTAGGCAAATAGACATGTCGTACAAACACAGCAGTACAGAGTAAATTTGTTGAGAGTCATTTGACTGTCTGTGCTATCCTAACATTTTCAACGTTTCTTTCTCCATTTGATTAATAATTAAGCTACCAAATGCAGTAAAATCCAGCCTTGAATCTGTCAAAATGTGGCTGTCAACCTGATCTACCTGCAATATGACATTTGATTTAAAAAAACCCAAACAAAATAAAACAAATGACCAAACACTAAAAACCAGTAACTTACCAAAAAGGAAATATTTCTTAACTGCAATATCTAAGTTGTCTGATCCTGCAACCACAGAAGGCAATGGATGAAATTCAGTTCCTTTCTGTACAAGGGCACTGGAAGAGGTGAGCAGGAACTATGATATTGAGCTGTGAATCAGATTGTACTGGGCATCAGACAAGGCGTGCTATCCCCACCCACAGGGTTTTAAAATATTTTAAGAACAAATCTCAGCAAGTGATTGCAAAAAACCACTGGAGGAATGATATTTTGGAGGACAAACCAGCATCAATGACAATGAGCAAGAGGCAGGAACAGCATAAAATTCTTACTCTGTGCCCAGCAAGAGAGACTTATCAGCAAGCATCCTCCCACCAGAAATCTGAAATGACTCCTTGAGCTCTGACGTGTGAGATTTGTGTTAATCCAGAATGTTCTCCAAACTCTTACCCATTATCTCCTTCTAATCCCTAGTCTCTGCTAGAACTGCAGATATACAGCTCCAGTGGAGTAGTTAAAAGTGACTGAAGTAGCAATCCAGGACTGTTGGCTTGAACAGAGTAAGGGTGTGGATTGCTTGGGACACGGTGGGAGACATTTTCTGATAAAGTTGAGCAAAGCTTTGACTTTGGGACTTCCCACATTCTTACTACACTAAAGTGCATGGAGATGAGAGTGGTTAAATGAAAAGTGAAGGCTTAGGCCTATCTTTTATTTCCTCCTTCCTGAAAGGAAGCCAGTGGGCCGAACTTTTAATTGCTCAGTTCGAGTACATAATAGAGTGCTTCTTGGATTCTTTCAAGAAAACCTCTTGAGACATTTTCTTTGGTCCAAGCACAGAATAGTCTTGAACTATTCTGAAGTTTCTTCTCTGTGCCTGGCTATCTTGGAAGATGCTTTGAAAGGGTTTGCAATGGCCACTGGCACAGACATGAGGAAGAAACTCAGTGTGACAGTGACAGTGGGAGTTGCTGGGAAAGGCTGTTTGCCTGTGGAATGGCTCTGAAAGGCCATTTGTCCACTCACAACCACAGGGATGTTTAGAATTTCCTACTCATGTCTGTCTGTTACCAAAATGCTGCAGAGTGAGGTATGGGCTTACTCTGAACCAGATGGTCATGGAAGAGCCACTGCATGCTTTTATTTGTTTCTATTCGTCCAGGAGGTGAAGGAACAGAGGCACTCTGCTCTGAATAGCAGCAATAAGTGCTGCATGATCTACAGTATGACATTCCCAAATTAGAATGTACTCTCTTTTTCCTGTAGATCATCCCCAGTGCAGGAATGAGATGTGCAAAAAGTGACCAGTCATGTTTTGTAGCAGCAATTTTATTGGTTAGTTCTGAAAAGGCGAACTCAAACAGGAAGTATGAACCTTGTCTCTTTAGAATAACCCTGTCAGGTGTCAAAAGCAGTAACTGAAGCAGTACAGAGGTTGTGAAGGTTTCTTATCAGTAAAAAAAAAAAAGAATTAAATAAATACTTGCACAAATGACCATGGTTTCAATTTGCCCTTCAAACTGGGAGTGGTTAATTTAAATAAACTGTAACTATTGTACTTAGGACTTAAAAAGCATAAAATAAGAGCCAAGAATATGATTACATCCTGGCACACAGAGAATTTGGAAAAGTTTCTTGACACTTTATTAATCACAGAAAAAGTGGAAGACAAGCCCTTTGGCCATTTGGAGGCAAGGGCAGAACTTTGGTTTCTCACCACTGGGGAGAGGTTAAAGTAAAATGTTTAGTGGTTATTTTATGCCTAATGGATAACTGCTTATAATGTGGTTTATTAATAGGATGGAGGTGACTCAAAATGTGCAGCGAAAATTTCTTCTTTCTTGGAATTTTGTATTCCCACATTTAGGGTGGCTACTATTGTAATACTGATCGATTAATGTCACAAGGGAAGAACGAGTAACTCCAAGAGGATTGGTACTTGCTGTCCATCCTGCAGCACCTGTGCTGTCACATTACAACTTCCACTGTTGAGTTTTTTTGTTCTGCAAAGTCTATTACTGATGCTTTTTCTGTCATTCTGCTTATCTGCTCATTTTCTCTGTCTCTTCTAATAGTAAGGAGGAATGACAGAGTTCAGTTATTCAGGGTCACTAAAGATAAGACTCCATTTGGGACATGTCAGGAACCCAAGATTTGAGTACAAAACACAGTTCTTTCTCTGCTCACTACTAATTCTGTTTGCCATTTTTGATGAAGAGTTGTTTTAGGTTTGCCTCAGTGTGCCATGACTGGAAAACACGGATGTATGTAATGCATATACTTTCTTCTGACACAATAAATTCAAGGAAACATTGTATCTGGATACATGACCAACATCGCTGAAATCATCAGTGATTTTGCTCCCTTCTTTGGAAAGGAAGTTGCAGAAAGACCAAACTTTTCCCTCGCAACTAACTTATCTGTGTTGTAAAACATTTTGTGTTTAATAATATCTTTTCCTTTTTGCAGGTGGTGGAAAAAAATGTGGACCCAGAAACAACTCTGCTAACTTATCTACGAAGAAAATGTATCCAGTGCTTTAAACGCCTAAAGCATTTCATAATTGTTTACAGTTCTGTCACTTGAGTTTTGGGCAGAGCTTTTGCACAGAATATAAGAGGGAATGTTTTGCATTATCTAGTATTTCGTGCTGGCAAAGATTACAGCTGTTATTCCAGGGTTAGACAATAACAAATTTTAAATAATATACTTTAAACAATTTATTATTAACACTTCAAAGGAAAAACTCGTGATTTCCCAGAATTATAATATGATGGAAAGGAAGCAATAGTGAGATGGCAATAAAATTGAAGGAAATTTAAGTTTGTTCCGCACAAATTGTAAAGAATTTTCTGGCAAAACATCACAGCCTCTTGAGATCCTGGCTGTATCATCCAATGATTTGGATGTTACTGGCTAGCTAAATATCCCATAACTTGATAATTCTGGGCTGTTTATCAGATGGCCCAGGGAGGCAGGCTTAGAGGCAGGGGTTCCCCCACGTACTGTGGGCATGTTTACACGAGCAGATGCCAGCGGTCACGTTTCACCCCGGTTTGAAACTGGTCAACACGTGAGTCAGAGCAGCTTCAGGGGCTGGGTAGCTATTACTGGGATGACCAGGCTGGCTGTACCAGGTCTGGTTCTGTAGGTAGTGTCATTCCATGCTTTCTGAGTTTTTGTCTGGCCAGCTGGGTGTGCATGTATGCCAAACTGTTCACAGCTGAGTTGGTGTATCCCTGCCATGCTGCCATGTTCCATTTATCTGGGAGCTGAAGGAAGCACAGAGACATGAATCACACTCCTCTTTGAGGTTTCCAGCAGAACTATCAACAGCCCCATTTATCTGAATATACCTTAGAGGGATAAAGGTCAAGAGGAAATATAAGTGGCGTGACTCTTGTGCCTAGGTGTGCCTTTCTTACTGCTAGAACTTTTATGTCTAAGCTTGTTGATATCTAATGCAAATAGCTTTGTAAAGAGAGAATCTGAGCTCTTCAAAACCTACTAATCTTCCACAGGAGCATTCTGGTGAACTTACTTGGTAGGTGCCTGGTTAGGGTCAGACAAATACTTTGAGAAACATGTTTTATTGAGGCAGGTTAGCACTGTTGTCAAGAGAAACATTGGATGGCATAGGAAAGCTGTATTTCTGCTCAAGCAGGCGCATGATTGTATGAAAAGCAGAGGTGGCATTAAGGACATGGATTAATTGTGGACTTGGCAGCATTATGTTAATGGTTGGACTTGGTGATCTTAAATGTCTTCTCCAACCTAAATGGTTCTATGATTTCTATGATTCTCTAGAAATGATCAGTTCCATATTGTTTGCAGTGAAGTCAAGGATGAATTGAATTCCCTATATCACCGTGCCTGTTGTTTTTCCAAAGGCACTGTGATATAGGGAAAGGCACTGATTATCTTGACTCAGTGTGTCCATTGCCAATGAAATCAGCTGGTTTTTACCTCACCAAAAGTCTCTCAACATAGGCCAATCCTCTTTGCAATAAATAATAGTATCTAATTACCTTCTAATGAGTGAAGGAACCTAAGCAGAAGTGACTCAAAGAATTCTCTCCTGAACTCCCTTTGCAGAACATTTGTTATAATGCCTGATTGTAAAGCACAGACATGAGCTCAGCAGTCTGTGGAGGAATCTGCTTAGGCCAGGCCATACACTCTGTAGACTCCCAGGTGTCTGTGCAGTGGTTCTGTGCACCTCCACCAGCTCTGGCTCCCAGTGTCTCCCTCCTATGGTTTATGGGAGCCAGGCTCCTGAGAAGTGTGCTTGGCTGGTTTTGTCTCTAGCAATCTGCAAGCCATCATAAATGGGGCCAAGACAGAAGCTGAGGTGGCCAGACCATGACTTTTGAGATGCAGGTAGCTTGTGAGCAGTTCAAATGCAGCTCCCGGCCAGTGCTAAACTGTGAAACTTATGGCCCTGAGGGACTGCCGTGCCTGGGAGCCTTCTGTGTGGTAGGAATCAGCAGATATAGGAAGAAGTCAAACCCCAGCAGTGAGAGGTGCTGAAGGAAATGTTACTGTGTCGCTGAGGGATGTGGCTGCCTGCCTGTACAGCTCCTGCTCAGCAATCACCAAGTGCTTTATCTCCCTGGTGTCATTTCCTTTTCTGAGTAATGGAAAGGGGGACCTGTCAGAGTTGAGGATATTTTTTTGTTTGTTTCTAAGAGTCCGTTGGAGTGTGGACTGTGTCCTTATGAGGGCTTTGGGTGTTGGTCTCAATATCACGTCAGCTTTTGAAACTTTCCTTTTGTGTGCGTTGTTTCCAGCAAGAACTCGTTGCTCAGCCTTGTCTGACACTTGAGCAGGTTTCTGCCAACACTTTTTGTGTTTTCCTTAATTCCTGTTCTCTCAGTGGGCCTGTGTGGAACCAAACTAGGCTGTGGAGAAGGTGGATGTGGTGCTTGCACTGTTATGATATCCAAGTATGACCCCTTTCGGAAGAAAATCCTGTATCCTTTGCAATCTGAACTCTGCAACGGAGAAATAAAGTGGGGACAGATCCAGGTTCTTGATATACCAGACACGGTACTGTTTTTTTTTTTTAAAGTTATATAACGAATGTTTCTGCCAAAACATAATTTTTCACTTTCAGAGCATAAGCTCAGAAGGCTATGATAAGAAAGTATTTTTCTTACAGCATTGCACAGTGCTGATAGGGAACTATTTCTTTGTGCCCTGCAATATCTGCACTGATTCTAATGTAACTTTTTCCTGTGATAATCCAAATGATGATTACTGTGATAAAGTCTTTATTATTGTTGTATTATGACAATAATCTTGTTTCTGTATGCTGGCAGATACTAACTTTTTTCTCTACTTGTATTGTAACCTTCAGAATTATTTCCTGAGACAAAATTTCCTCCTGTTCTCACTTTAATTAATTGAAAGGAAAAGCAATGGAATCAAACAAAAAGGGGAATTGCAGAGAGAGAATGAGACAGAGACAGGCCCCAGTTTAGTTTTACTGTGGGGAATAGAAAGCAGTGAAATCTTTAATATATTTGGAATAATGCCTGGAGATACTTTACTTTGGATCATCTTAGTGGTTCTGCTTAACAGCATGGCCATGAATAGTATATCTTTAGGGTCATTATTCTGTCTTGATAGAAATGAGATAAAATAGCTAGCTCTTAAAAGAGTTTTGGCAACATTATTCTTTTTACCTTCAGTCTAGATTTTTTCCCCCATGTTTACCATCTAGAAACAGCTTTCTAAGTAAAAGACTGAGAACTCCAGGCTGTTACATAACTTTGCAAGTTGCCAGCTCTACAGCATCTTGGTATTTGTAGTCTGCCCTTATAAATTACCTATGTGGTTTCTGTAGCTGAACGTGCAACAAGGATGTTTAAAGTTGTTATTTCTAGGTGAAATCCTCTGATGTATGCCCAGTTCAAACTGCAAGTGAAGTTGATGAGAACTTTGCATGACTGGGTGCTGTAGGATTTGGCTTGTAACTAATACTTGTCTCACATCTATTTAAGTGCTCCCGTTGTGTTCACTGCTGCAGCTTCTGAGTACTCTGCAGTGCTCCTGTTCCCTTTTTCCTTTGCTGAGTAGCACTGTCAAGTGAAATGACCTTAATGTACTGTTGTAGCCACCACACTGCCAATGCTTGTCTCTTCCCTGTCTGTGCCCTGCACCATGTGGCTGTAACTACTGTTGAAGGCATAGGAAACACAAAATCCAGGCTGCACCCAGCCCAGGTAAGCTATTAAGCCAGGGTAACTTTAAAATCCTCTGTGCATGTTTCCTTATGTTAATTAAACCTGTTCCAGGACACTGGGGCCTCCACCATAATGCTAAAGCCAAGAGGCTGACTCTCCACATGAGCAGTCCGTACTTGCAGGAATGACTAAGTGACAGAATCAAACTCCTGGGACAATGCTGAAGCTCTGTTGTGCCCCTAGCAGGTTAACTGGTGCTATCCTGACTGAACTGACAATAGTTTTGTTCTGGGGCTACATGGCTGTATGTGGTCCACATCCTGCACTGGGAAGGCTGATGTTGTGGGGAAAGCCAATATAATGACCTGGAGCTAGGAAATCTGAGATAGGTTTGGGCTCTCCTATGGCCATGGTTTCTTATCTTGCATAGTTAGGAACCTTCCCTGCAGTAGTGAAGTAATGGTTGGTTCAGCAATGTTTCTGGAGTCTCAGAATATTCTTGGTGAGGAGGAGTAACAAATGTGCAGCCTTGCTCTTCTAGCAAGGTGTTACGACACAGCCTTGCCTCTCTCTGTCAGAGACCCTGCTCCCTTAAGGTAAACTGTGATTCATCTCAGCTTGCCCAGTGGGTAGAACTTGTGCCAATATCTGAGGCAGTAAACAACAAAGTGAAAAATGTTACATGTGCATGACTGGATGGCAGTCAGTCTGACCTTTATTTACTTGTCTTATTTTCCTTCCCCGCACCTGAAGATTCTAACAGCTGAGTTTTGAAATTCAAGCTCAGGTCTAGGCAGGTAGCCCCAGCCTTCCTAGCACAGTAAATCTAAAGAACTCCTGATCTCACGGGAGGCTTCTAGTGGCCTTCAGTCACATTTTGAGTTCAAAGCCTAGGTGTAAACTTTTCAGGCTGCTCTCTCCTTTGAAGTCTGTCTCACAGATTAATTGGCCACCTCATCAGAGAACATCTGATGATAATCTTAGCTCCTCTGTGATCCTGGGTTTTGCTTGTAGCAGAAGTGTTACAGAAACAAGCACAACAATGAACTCACCTTGATGTTATGGGCTAATGGTGGTTTTTCCTTTCTCTCAGGAGAGAATAGCGAAAAGTCATGGGTCCCAATGTGGCTTTTGCACTCCAGGCATTGTCATGTCCATGTACACATTACTCCGGAACAACCCTGAGCCCCACATGGAGGACATCGAAGATGCTTTCCAAGGTAAAACTCATAGCCCTGCAGGGGTGCAACTTGTTCTACTTTTATTACATCTGCTTCACCCAGTGGGATGGAGGTGCACCTTTATTTAGTGTATTTTGTTAAAAATAGCTGATTGTTGTGTGGTTAAGAAGTAGCTTTTCCACTAGGAGACCAACCAGGTGCTATGAAGTGAATAAAAATGGCATGTGGAAGATCTCACAGAGCCTCATAGTTCATAAGCAGGGGCAAGTGGCCTCAGTATGGGATTAGGAACCCACTAATCTTAACAACAGAACAAAAGGCCTGTCCTTGAGGGGTTTAAAAGAGTGTCCTTGTTTATTCATTGCTGTCACAAGAGCCTGCAGAGGTGACAGAGAACATGTTTTCAAGTCAAGGACCAAGACAACAGCGTACAATGATGGAGTGGGGCAGAATCCCACTGTGTAAATCCTTGAGAGGCTGCTGTTGTTGCTGAGGTTAGAGCCATTACTGTGCTTCCAGCAGTGATCCGAGAGGAATGATGATGTAGGAGAAAGCCATTCTGTGTAATTCAGGAGACAGACTAGTTGGTATACTGATAAGACTCACACAATTGAGATAAATGAATACTGAATAAGACAGATTGAATTTGTTCTAAATGAATTTCAATTTAAATTTCAATAAAAAGGGATGGTAGGGTTGTTGCAAGGTTCCTAATGAAATTTTCCTCCTCCCTGTTTTTTCGTTAACTGTATCAAGATTTGACAAAGCTTTTGTGAGAAACAATAGAATGTTCTAAAAGAAGAGGTTTTTAGCCAAATGACACTAAATCCTTATCCTTTTGCTTTGGCAATGCAGGGAACTTGTGTCGGTGTACAGGCTACAGACCCATTCTGGAAGGATACAGGACATTTGCTAAAGTAAGTGGCTGCAGATGATGTTTTAAAAAATCTGGAAGGCTACCTGTCTTTCTTTCTGTTACTGAAACACACCCTGAGCTCAGATGGGGAGGAAGGAAATGTATTTGCTCCAATAACCCAGCCCCAACTCTTGACTTCTTTGTATGTGATTCATGTATTAATAATTCAGAAAGACCAAATCCTTTACTGACTCCACTTGCTGGGACACTTGAATAAGGTCCATCTGATGTCCCTTTTTTGGATCACAGGTAATCAGACTCTGTAACTCATTTCTGTAAGTCTCGGAAGAATCACCCTCTCTGCATAATACAGCTTGCAGCTGATCCTGGTGTGGATAAAGTGTAAAGGAATGGTGCACTGGTAGGGACATGCTGTGGAGGAGTCTGGTGAGGAATTTGATTTCTTGAAAGATCAGCTGCAGAGCAGAAATAGCACTGGAAAGAACTTGAAATCACTGTTGTATAGCTCTTGCCCAGAATTCTTCTGCTGGTTTCATTGAAGTGTGAAGCTTTGCCATAAATTTTCTCTAGTCCCTTTGTACCTGAAAGAGTGCTGGAGGCTGTGAAGAAGAGTAGATCATTATGTACTTCAGTTATTACCAGCCACTTATGGGGCTACACTGTATTATATATCAAAAGGAAAGAATTTACAATGATGCCCATTAATTTCATTTTATTATCCAGAATTTCCATCAACAAAAGAGAATACAAGCAGGAGTGAGATCCATTACAAATGGCTGATGAACCCAGTTGATAAAAACCTACTTGGATTTCCAATAAGCTTTCCACATTGTCTCACCAAAGGCTTTTAAAGACAATAGGGGTTAAGAGGGAAGAGCTCTATATGGATGAAAGTTTGGTTAAAAGGCAGGAAATGGCAAGTAGGGGAAAGTGGTATATTTTTGCAGTGGAGGGAGGTCACTGTTGTGAAATTCTGCTGGGACCTGTGGTGGGAAGCAAGGCTGTTGCAGCTATTCCTAAATGTGGTTGAAAAGAGTCTGAGTGGGGATATGAGAAAACAAGTTAGCAAATATCAAGTTAGTCTGGGTAGTGAAGGCAGGAATTGGCTTTGAGGAATTTCTGCAGGACTTTATGAACCTAAGAGACTGAAGAATAGAATTGGATACAAAATTCAGGGCAAATAAATGCAAAGCAATTTATGGAGTGAAAGGCAGTCATTTCACATTTAAAAGGTAGGCTGTGAACAGACAAGTTTCCACACAGGAAGATGACCTTGGAAGCATGGGAGACAGTTACATGGAAACATCAGCTCCAGGCAGTGAGAACAACACTTCAAAGGGTTGAGAACAAAACAAAACACTGCCATGGCTCTTCCTACACTTGAGTACTCTGTGCGGTTCTGCTCCTCTCATCTCCAACAGGGTCTAGTGGAATAGGACAAGATTCAGAGAAATGGAAGAGGGATCACATCTGTGATGACCTGACTTCCATACAGGGAAGCACTGAGTGCAGCTCAGCCTGAAAAAGAGATGCCAGGGAGAGAAGGGACTTTACATAGAACACACAGTGGTTTCTGTTGACCTCTGACACAGATCTACGAAACTGTGATTAGCAGGTGGAATGTGAACGGGAATCTGGTATTTCCTGCCTCTTCCAGTAAAAGAGCATTTCGAGAAATGAAACTAACAGGAGTCAGATTGAAAACAAAAGCAGAGGGTCTGCCTGGTGGTAGAGTACTAGTGTGGTATTTGATGTGCTTGTCCCTTTCAGTCTTCTCTGGGTACCTCCTCACAGCTCCAGAGATACTGGTAGAATGGTCAGAATAGTTCCAAACCAGAACAAGAGGTCTATCAGTGGAGTGGGCATGACACTGCAGGACACTGCCTTCCGTTGGCAAGAGAAACACCTACTTGGTTGGCACCTTCCTTCTGCTTCAGATATGATTAATGCGGGATCAATTTCTCTCAAAAGGGGGTCAAGCCTACTTTGTTTCCTCAGAGTCTGCACATTTTTTCTCAGAACAGTTTTTTCACAGGACATGAACTGCTGTGGCGGAGTTGCCAATGGCGCTGGATGCTGTCGTAGTGGGAGGGAAAATAGCATGGTAAGCTGAATGCTAAAACCCATAACCTTGATTTTCAATGTAGCATTGGAGCTCTGATGTATTAGCCACCCCTCTGGCTCTGCTGTAGTGCAGATATTCAGTGTCTGAGCTTTTTCCAGTGTATGTCTCTTGGAAAATGCTGGGACTGTGTATGTCCTGTTTAGCATGGATGACCATCGTGACAGGGGTTTTAAAACAGTGACGTTCCTGCTGAGTCTGCAAGGTACAACCTTTCTGCGAAATAGCATGGTGACAACTGTGAGCAATGTGTTACCAGCTTCTGGTGCATTGAAGTGATACATCTTTCTGTGGAAACAGATCGGAATTCCCCACTATGATCTTTCCCAAACTTTGCTGTCCAATGATGAATGAAGTAATTTCCTCTCTGTTCCAAAACTGTACAATTTTAACCTTGTGGAATATATGGAGGGAAAAAAGTTAATCACATTGTATGTACCAGTCTAGGTACAGAACAAATGAAGGAATGGGAATAAGAAATTGGTGCATAAGGTAGTGTGAGTATAAAATGATTTTAGGAAACAGAGAATATAATGAAATTCATTATCAGCAAATTCCACTGAATTTCTGTGTATTCTTTGTTAGGAAACATCCAGTGTTACATGGAATACTCCAACAATTAAGACTGCTTGGAGTCCTTTCATCCAAGCAGTTTATTAATGAAAAATGGTACTGCAAATTTCTGAAATCCAGGGATTGATAAAATATATTCTGTAAAAGTTGCAATGTTCTGACTTTGTTTAGAATAGCTGAAGTGTGCTTGTTTCTTCTTCAGAATGGGGGCTGCTGTGGAGGAAAAACCAATGGTCCAGGCTGCTGCATGAATGGAAAAGAAGACAGTGTGGTAAGGTGCCTCTCAACTATTAGATTTTTTTTATGATGTTTTAAAGTCTTAGATCTGGCTTGTTGTATGCCCAAGCCCAGTGCTTTTATTTTAGCAGTACTTATGCAAAGCAGTTTAGACTAATTTATATTTTTGGTCAGAAAAGCATACCTAAGAGAAGATATCTTTGGTGTAATTTAACATGCCCATGTGAAAGGGCTGTTGCTTTTGATTGACAAAAATGTATTATTGTGTTCAGGGTTGGGGTTTCTGACCAGACGTGCACTGAAATCAGAAAAATATGACTGAAGAACCTTAAATGCTGGATGGGGTGGCATCATTTTGCAGTGTTTGACATTCTTTCCTCTATGAAATAGTAACAGAGATTTGACTAGAAAGAGGAATGAGTTATGGTTGTATGTGGAGATCTTTCTCATCAATCACTAGCCATTTGCATTTCGTCTCATAGAAAATGACATCCTCCAGCTTGTTCAATTCTTCTGAGTTCCAGCCATTGGATCCCACACAGGAGCCAATCTTCCCACCAGAGTTAATGGTAAGCTCATTCAAAAAGAAATAGTAGTGATTTGTTGGCTTTGTGGTTCTGCACAGGGTTGGAGTTACTCTGTTCTGAGGAAGTGGCAGGGCAAAAATGGCACCTAATTAAAGAAAATGCCTGGGCATGAATCCTTCCCTATTTCATAAAACAGAAGGTGTTTCAGCAAGGGTGGTTTAAAAGAAATATGCAGGCCAGGTGCCTCCTCCAGCTGTCTGGCTTTCCTCTCTGGTTCTCACCATATGTTCTCTGCTCCTGGGCTGCCTTCCTTTGCAATCACTGCCTGTCTGGGGGTGGAACAGTTGCTGAAATCCAAATGTCAATTTACTAGGTCAGATGTGAACTTCTACATCACATACAGATATATCTGAGCTGGTCTCCCTGTGTTCACTTTACAGTGTAGGAAGAGAAGTAGGAACTACAGGATGTAGCTGAATATGTCTCAAATAGCTGACTTTTCAAAAAACTTCCCTCACCATAGCAGGAGTAAAAGTTGGTTGGCTCACAGTGACATCAAAAGTTAGGTGAGATTAGTTTCTCTCCATGTTTCATTCCTGTCTTTATCAGGGATCCTTCCCCCTAAGCAATGTGTCCCAGCCAGGAATCTAATCCAGAACATGATGCATTTACAGCTTCCTTCACATTTAACAACAACTGAAATTCAATCATTAATTCTGCTGCTGTACCCAGCTTAAATGTGTCATCAGCTACAGCATGAGTAGGTTCTCTTAGACCATAGCATAAGATATTCAGCTTTAGATAGGGCTCTTCTGTTTCTTCTCCAAGATCTTCTCCTGCCCAAGGGTTGATCTTGTGTTTTCTTCAGTCACTGGATGAAGTAGCTAAAAAGGGGATCAGAATCTTGCCTACCAGGTAATTGCAGTTCATCAGTGCTAAAGACTGACATTTTTGGATTGAGATGAGAATGGAAAACCCATTGAAGCAACTGAACTGACAGAACCCTGGTCAGATGGAGCTTGCTGGCACAGATCTTGCTAGGGAGATGTGGCAGCAGGATGCACCTGGCAGTATCAGGAAGGGAAAACTTTTGTCAGCGTGAGAAAGACTTTCATCACTGCTAGCAGAAGGATGGAGAATGGCAAACTGCCAACAACAGTGTGGATATTCCAGCCCCTGTCAGTAACTCGGATGAGATGGAGCCCAGCGTGGCACAGGCATGGGCAGCATGGGAGCAGGGAGTCTTGGCTCGATGCAGAGGCTGAGTTCTCTCTGAATTCCATTCTGCAGACTCAGAGTAACAAACAGCAGAAGAAGATGTGTTTCAAAGGCGAGCGTGTGATGTGGATCCAGCCCACGAGTCTCAATGAATTGGTGGCCCTCAAATCCCAGTACCCCAATGCTAAACTTGTTGTGGGAAACACCGAAGTGGGTAAGAGAAAGAGCTGATGCTTACTATGAACAGTTGGAAAACCTCCCGTTAAATATTTTGTGAGAACAGTGCAAATGCAAACCTCTTTCATGTCATTGCTTCTAAAAAGCTATTTAATTTTCAGGTTATATGTAGGAACAGATTTTCTTCTCATGTAGATTAATCTCAGTGCATGTTTCTCCCAGTTCCTTGCTGTCAGGTGAAAAAAATGCTAACCCAGATCTCTGAGACTTTGTGCTATTTTGTGGAATTTTGAGAAGAGGGGAGGGACACCACATAAAATGTCCTCATAATCAAATGAATTCAGTTGTGAAAGCTGCATTTTAAGGACTTTTCAGTGAGCAAACTCTCAAGACTTGAAATCTTACTGTTTTCTCACAACAAATAGATACTTCTGCAAATATAAGTGCTGAGGAGAGTTCAGATATATTTAGTAATTCTATTGCCCTGAGCAATTGGTTCACAAAAAAATTCCTAAATGTGTAGGGTTCATTGTATTAATTTTTCTTTCCTGAAGGATTATGTACAACAGTAGCCATGTTCCACAAGTACCAAACAGTGTCTTACTTTTCCTTAAGGTATTGAGATGAGGTTAAAGAACCTGCTGTATCCAGTGATAATAGCACCAGCATGGATCCCTGAAATGAATGCTGTTCAGCACACTGAAACAGGTGAGCAAAAAAGAGGCAGAACACCTGCGAGGTGAGTGGGGACTCCATGGAATAATAAAGAGGGTGTGAAGGAAAATCCCCAGATTAAAGATTGTTTCTGTATGCATTATAGCTTTCCCATGCAGGAAATCAAGTGAGTGATATGTAAAAATAAAAAATGAAGTGAGGACGTTTAGCCTTGGAGAAAAGGATGTTCAAGGGTGATCTTATCACTTTCCACAACTCCCTGAAAGGAGGTTGTAGCAAGGTGGGAGTCAGTCACTTCTCCCAGGTAATGAGCAACAGGACAAGAGAAAAGTGCCTCAAGCTGTGCCAGGGGATGTTCAGACTGACATCAAGAATTTCTTCACTGAAAGCATGGATTAGCATTGGAATGAGCTGCCCATGGAGGTAGTGGAGTCACCACCCATGGAAGTGTTCAAGAAATTACTGGATGTGGCTTTTAGTGCTATGGTTTAGCTGATGTGGTGATGTTCAGTCAGAGGCTGGACTCAGTGATCTTGGAGGTCTTTTCCAACCTTAGCAATCCTATAATTCCTTTAGCTTTATAAAGCCTTTAGCTTTGTGATAGAAATGGGTCAACCTTACAGGTAGAAGTACTTAGGACAATGTTGTGCCTGTGGCCCTATGTCTGCTAGAATATTTAAAGTGTGGAAACTGGAAAGGAGTTGGAATTTACTTCCCAAAGGACAAACTAATACCTATAGGAGGCTAAAATTGCTAATAATACACTGATGCAAAATGGTGGTGGGTTACTGTCATGTGGGAGACAGCACTAGCATGAGCAGTGATTTAAAGGTGAATTTTGTTCTGAGGATGTGATGTTTATATGCAGTGCATTCTAAATAGTCTGGTGTATCTGAAGGTCTAGTTAAACTCAGTGGCATCTAAGCTTTGCAGATTGTTATAACCATCCTGTACCTCAACAGTTTGGAGAACAATAATTATTTTCCTTTGTTTGTTTACAGGGATCACCATCGGTGCTGCCTGTACCCTGAAGTCAGTAGAGGAGGTGATGAGAAAAGCGGTGGCAGACCTTCCTCCATACAAAACAGAAGTCTTCCAGGCTGTGCTGGAACAGCTGCGGTGGTTTGCAGGGCCGCAGATCAGGAATGTTGCTGTAAGTGACTCAGGAGCACCAAGGGCTATAGTTGAAAACTCATTCTGAGGAGCTGCCCTGCCTCATGCAGCGTTGGTGTGCCCTGTGCTTCTCACACAAGAATGCAGCAAACCTTGGGAAAGAAAACAGCACACGAAAATCAACCCCACAAACTGGTGGGGTCCCAGCTGGTGTCTGTGCTGCACTGATGTCACACATTCAGCAAGCAAGGGAAACATGGCACTTGTCCAGGTCTTCCATTGCTGTTATCACCAAGTGGGGGAAACTGTAGTGAGATTTGACTAATTTAACAAAAAAGGTATGTAGAGTGCTGGACAAACTTCAAAAAAGCAGGTGTGTGTATTATTGCCATGACAACTAGGGCAGTCATAGTGTTAATGTATCAGATCTGGCAAATTTTCCTCTAGTTTCACAGGGGAAGGTGTGTTCAAACTCCGTGTACTCTAAGAAAAAATTAACAAGCAAGCAGTTAAACCAACCTACCAAACAAGAACTTTTGTTCCACAAGACACTGTGCCATACACTTGTATTGGAGCCAAAAAGCTTGTGGTCCTGATTGCTTGTGGAAAGACTCTTAAGTGTTTCATGGATCTTCCCTTAGTGGCAGCTACAGTCATTGAATTTTGGCATGGTTGTGCATATGAGGTATGAGCATAAGGTAGTTTTGATGCATTAACAAAATACTGTTCTAAACCTGTTTCAGGCAAATGTTAATATTGTCTGAGACAGCATCCGATTTCGTCGGGTTTAGGTTTTCCCAGTTAATTCAAGGCCAAAAATTGCATAGATTTTTAATATTTATCTGATGCATTATTTTCACTCTAGGCTATTGGTGGGAACATAATGACAGCAAGCCCAATTTCTGACTTAAATCCTGTGTTAATGGCAAGTGGAAGCAAACTGACTTTGGTATCAAAAGGTAAGTTACTTACCTTTCCCTGTGGCACTGAGGGGAGTGGGATAGTCAGCAGTCCTCTGCCATGAGTTGCTAGGTCAGGCCAGAACCTGAAAGTGGAAATTAACATTATTAATCTGAGTCTTCAGAAGTTTTGCCCTTTTTGAGGGTAAAGTCCTAAAGCTAGGCCTAAGGTTGGCTTTCTAAAGAGTTTTGAACTTCTGTGCCAGATTGAATCTCTGGTACTGTGCATGTACTTACAGATACATCCTTGTGAAAGTGTATTAGTGAGAAATAATAGGCATGAAATAGTTTCTGTCACTATTGTACTTTAATCCTTCTGGTTTATTCACATAAAGACTGAAGCTTGTTTTGTTTTTGTTGGTTTTTTTTTTCTATGAAGAAAGCCAAGCATCTCAGTTTTTGTTTGTTTTCAGGAATAATTTTTTAAAATAGGATCCTTGGAGTAAGTGGTTCATCTGGTCAGTGAACTGAGTGCTGGTTTGTGTGTAGCCTATGAAAAGGAGAAAGAAGGGGATTTCTTTAGAGTGTTGGAAACTGGCTCACCTGAAAGCTCAGCTTTAATTAGATAAAGAAGAAAGGAGGTCTCTGATCAATTCCAGTGCAAAGAAAATTTAATATGTAGGAGAAGCTGTCAGAGATTCCATAAGTACCAAAGTAAATCTGAGAAAGTTTTCCCTGATTTGGTGAAGGAGGGTGGAAAAACAAAATCAGATATCATATCAAGAGCGATTTGCGTGGGTTGAAGGCTCTTTCACACGTTATTGCCATTCTTTGTTTATTCACCATTGGTGTCTCTGCTCTACAGAGGGCAAAAGGACTGTCACGATGGATGAGAAGTTCTTCACTGGCTACAGAAAGACAATAGTTAAGCCTGAAGAAATACTTCTTTCTGTTGAAATACCCTACAGCAAGAAGGTAAGCTTGCAAGAAAAAGATTCACTGTCTGTGGAGCTAAAATGCTGTTATTTGAGTGTTGTTTTCAAAGTTAGGCACCTTTTTCCTGACCAACCCTCCAGTGCTTATGTAGTCCCAAGTGGACCAGGAAGCAAGTGAATTATTTGGAGAAAATCTAACATCACACTATTTTTGACAAGCAAGGGGAGCAGGGCTCTATGATAAAGTATGGTAAGCCCAAGAATTTTTCTAGTGCAAAGAAGAGAAATTTCACTTTATTATCTGAAGCTTTTTGAGTGCATTTGGTAACGATGAGACGTGTCAAAGTGATGTTCCGAGAGGTAGAAGTTCTGCTTGAACATTAGTACAGAAAAGATTTTAGCAATTCCTAATGTAGGGTGAAGTTAATGTGACAAAGATTCTTGCTTAATTTCTGTGAGCTGAAACGGGAAAAGAAATGGGGGAAATGTCTATGTGGATAAAAGGGAAGCTGAGTTTCTGCATTCTTGTCTTGCAAGACTTAACCACAAGGACTGACTATTAGGGCATTTTGGCTGTGTGGGCTTGCAACTTCAAATGAGGCTGCAAAACTTGCTTTGAACAGAACAATGAGTGCTTCTCTGTTGTGACAGCATAAGCCATGACTGATTCAGAGTGTCTGAGAAGTAAAACTCTTCCTTTTCCTTTAGGACTGAGAACATCAGACTGTAACTTTATGCTCGTGAATGTATTTACCTTCTTAAGGCTTATGGCTCCAAGACATAAGATGGAAGGATTTGCAGTATAGTGACACATTTTCTTTATAAAAGGAAAACACTGATTTACTTGAAATGCCACCATATTATGGCAGAGAACTAATAAATCCCTTGTCTATCCTCTCAAATTTTTCTATTTAACCACTAAGGGAATAAAATTATTTTATTTAGGGTGGTTTTCCATCTATTTCTGAGCAATCCTTCTTTAGTCTTGTGATAAAAGCATCACCTTTTGCCAAAAGGAGAAACACACTTGAGGCTGCCAATGAAAAACACCATATTCCTTCATCCATATGACAGTCAAATGGCAATTTCAGAAAACAAACAAATGTTTAAAAGCAGAGGCAGTGGCTTCATCCCTAGGTTATATGCAGCTCATTGATCTGAAAAACTAAACTTTTGAACTCTCAACTTCATGGTTTCTTGGCTGATCTTTGCTCACAAATAAAGAGGGTGAAGTTCTTCGGGGTACGTCTGAAGGCGCTGGCATGTGGCAGGCGAAGTTTTTTGCAACTGTAATTTCCTCATGAATGAAAGCAGGGCTGTTTCAGCACACAGCTAGATAGAATTTTTTGGTTTCTCTTTGTTTGAAACTGATGTTATGCTTTGCATTCCTGTAACTTGTCACACCAAGGGTGAGACTGGCCAAACAACAGTAAGAATTAACATGCTCTGTTGTTTACCAAGAGACCCAGGCAGGCATGGCAGCTGATGTGATGGTTCACTTACCTACCCTCCTAGTGAGGAAAGATCATGAGTGCCTTTTCTCCCACAGGACTCTGAATCAGGAAAATTAAGGTGTCTTGTGAAGAGTGAAGGCAGATATTGCCTTCTGATTGCAATCACGTTATTGGAAATCTTTGGATTATGAAGTAAGAGAGGAGGCTGCTTTTTCTCCTCTTTGAAAGCTAATTGTTTTAACAAGCAGAGTGGCAGAATGTCTTCACTGGAAAAATGCTACTGATGCTCCTCTGCTATTATCTGCTGGTTGCTGAGTAATTATTTGAATTCAGGAAATGAAACACAGCCTTCAGTTCTGTCTCCAGTAACAAGTCCTTGATGCACAAAAGGGGCCTCTTGTGAAACTGTTCTCATTGTCAACAGAAGAGAAATTGTTCTATCCAGTAATGAAAGAATTGCTGTCCACTTCAGATTAGAAGTAATTCAGGGAGCAGACTCCTGTGCTGTGTAGAGTCACTTGGCTAAGCTGTTAGGGAAGAAACTTGTCAGAAAACTCTCCAGAAGGGCAGTGCAAAGACATCAGATCTGATTCCTCTCTTAGTCTGCAGGGTGTCTGAACAGCAATTTGTCCTAACCTGCAGTACAGGCAAGAGGACTGACCACGCTGTCACCCCAGGGTGACACTGTTACTTGTGTGTCCTGGCAGAGTGTTAATCTCATTTTTACTGCCACTCTTCATAGGAGAGCTGCTGACTTTGTGCACTGTAGTTGCTGGTCCATTTACAAGAATTTCCTTGCTCTGTGGAGACCAGAATAGTAACTGAGAATTCTATTTGTAGTAACAGATTGAATTTTTCTTTTATTAATTATCTGGTCTACTCTAGAACTGAGAGACATTTGTGATTGTTGATTTCAGTTCTTGCAAATTTCAAAGACTTCTGAAGGGAAGGGTTTTAGGATACAGGTTTTACTGATTAGACTTCCAGCTTAGCAGCCTGGGAGAAGGAAAAACTTGCTGAGAAAATGTAATTTTGTTTATGTACAAACAATCTGTCTTAGTTCTTCCTCTTGAGATACAGAAAAATGTGACAGGTACGAGCAGATCTCTGTCAAAGCTTGTTTCCCCCACAGTCCTAGGCTGGCTAATAACCACTGACAGATACATTAGAATGAATCATTGAATTATGTGAAAATAAACAGTGCTGCCTGAACAAACATGTCCTGCTCGGCCCTGCACAATGAATCAGCCTGATACAGTTCCCTGGAATAGCTCATTTGTACAGATACAGTAACAGCTTGCCCTCATTTATACTCCAAAGCATGCCAAAGTAGAAAATAAAGAAATATTTTCCTGTCTTCCAGGGTGAATACTTCTCAGCTTTCAAGCAGGCTTCCCGTCGTGAGGATGACATTGCTATTGTGACCTGTGGGATGAGAGTCCTGTTCCAAGATGGTACAAGCCGTGTGGAGGAGATAAAACTAAGCTATGGAGGAATGGCTCCTACAACTGTCCTGGCACTAAAAACTTGCAAGGAACTCACTGGCAGGTAGGAATTTTTCTGTGATAAAAAGACTGTCTAATGGAGCTGTGCTGATTTTTACAGGAGTAGTTTAAATACCCTAAATCTTCTCTAAAAGGAGAAAGCGTAGTTACACTCCTTCCCCTTCTGCAGCCATGTGTTTTGAGTGATGCCTTGCTTCCTCCAGTATTCCTTACCCTCAAAGATCCATGTCATTCTCTCATTCAGAGAGCCATTTTTTTGACAATTCTCTCATCTGCTGAAGTGGACAGAAGCTAGATGTGTGCATGACCTACAAAACTGGGTTCATTTCAAACTGGCCTGAGAAATCAGTGTTTTTATCATGTAATAGCTTTGCCACATCTTTAGGAAAGGTAACATGAGCCCAAGATGATAGCAAAGCACACACATGTGCTATGAACAGATAGAACTGATGGCTCCTGCTTGAGAGCTTCTGGGAACAGCATGATGCTGAGTCAGGGGAGGTTTAGAATATTGGATATTAGAAAAAGGATCTTCACCCAGAGGGTGATTGGGCACTGGAACAGCTCCCCAGGACAGTGGTCACAGCACCAAGCCTGACAGAGTTCAAGAAGTGTTTCAACAATGCTCTCAGGCACACGGAGTAACTCTTGGGGTGTCCTGAGCAGGGCCAGGAGCTGGACTCAATGACCCAGATGGGCGCCTTCCAACTCAGCATAGTCCATGATTCTATATCAGAAGAGTTAGTCTGCCCTGGTGAATTTAGGCCTGAACAAGGGCTCTGTGTCACCTGTGTTCCCTTGCAGAGACTGGAATGAGAAGCTGCTGCAGGATGCCTGTCGCTTGCTGTCGGGTGAGATGGATCTGTCTCCTTCTGCTCCTGGTGGGATGGTGGATTTCCGACGCACACTCACCCTCAGCTTCTTCTTCAAGTTCTACCTGACAGTCCTTCAGAAACTGAGCAAGAGTAGCACTGTGAGTGCTCCTTGGGAAGGCAGATTTGGGGAAGGAGAACCTCTTTGTGCTGCCTTGGTGGGGAAGGGATGGGGAGGGTTCAGATGTTAGCAGAGTCACACCTGATAACAAAATCCATGCTGCAACAGCTGCCAGACCTACTCTGCTGCCTGCATAACAGTGACTTGTGTATCTTCCCACTTGCTTCCTTGTGGCACCCTCACCTTGTGGTGGAAGGGTCTTGCTCTGTGGGTTCACAGGATGATTCCTAGGCTTCTCCCATTTGCTGCATTACAAGTGCTCTTGTGGGTCTGTGGTTATTCTTGCATGGAGCCCGAGCTTTGTTTGCCTTTAACTCAGTAGATTATTGATTACCTTAAGTGGAAGATGGAGGATGGAAAAACAGCCTGAGCTACTAGGGAATGTGAGAAAGGAATTGGAAGGGAAGGTAATTTTCTTTAATATGTCCCTGGCAGAAAAATATGTGTGAGCCCATCCCTTCAAACTACATCAGTGCTACGGAGTTGTTTCACAAAGATCCCATTGCAAATGCCCAACTCTTCCAAGTAAGTAGCAACTTTTCCAAGTAAGTAGCAGTGTCAGCAAGGCATAGACCCAGGCTTTTCTGCAGCTCAAACTGTGCTTCTTATCTTCTTGTCTCCCTGAGTATGGTCATCACAAACTTATCTAATGCCACGTGTGAAGCTTTATTTGGGTCTCAGTCCTTTGCTCACTTTAGGATACTATTCTTTCCTGTCATTGCCCAAGACCATTGCTGACATGTACAGCTTTATAAAAATCTCTTTTCCTCCTGTAGCCAGCTCTGTATCCAAACTGAAATTCCCCTTCTGCTTTCCCAGTTACAGCCTGTCTTTCTTGGCATCTCTCAGGCTTCAGACTTGGGGTGTATCTTCTTTGTTATTTCTCTGTTAGTGACTCATTCTCTTCAGCTTTGAGAGTAGAATCCAGTTTCAGAACTTTATCTTTCTTATAAAAGCTGTGAAATCTAACCCTTTTCTTCCACAGCAATTTCAAAACCCAAACTCCTTTCACTTCATTCCCCACAGCTCCCCTCTGTGTAGCTGCATCTTGTGGCATCTTGTTTGCCTTTCTTTCCCACAGGACTGAGCCCCATCCCCTTCCCCATTCCCTAGAACGTCTCACAGTGCCTTTTGCTGCCCATCAGACTTACCTCCTCTTCCTCCCAAGCCAGTAGTAGTGAGCCATGTGTTTTACTCCAGGAAGTGCCCAAGGGGCAGGCCGTGGAGGACATGGTGGGCAGGCCTCTGGTGCATGTTTCAGCAGCCAAACAGGCCAGTGGAGAGGCCGTGTACTGCGATGACATCCCCCACTATGAGAATGAGCTGTACCTCTCGCTGGTGACCAGCACCAAGGCCCACGCTAAGATCCTGTAAGTGTCCCTTCTGCGTTTCAGATATTGTAAGCATCCAAGCCTGGTGGCTCAGAAAACATCAATCTGTCAGGGTGTGGGTGAGGGAAGGTTTTTGCTTAGGTGGGAACTCCAGTTCTTTGCACATTGTTACATGGAGGCGAGGTGTGTGTGTTCAGCTGCCTTGCAAGTCTGCGTCAGTGGGGATATGAATTAACACCAAACCTCGGGCTTTGCTGAAGCACAAAAGCCCTCAGCTGAGGCAAACTTTCTGCATTTGCCATCTCTCATACTCAGGCATGCAGGATTAACAAGGAGCAGGGTAGGAGAGCACCACAGTGGCTGAGATGTCATTTTAATCACTAATCAGAGCATGCTGCTTGAAAATTCTATTTCTATCCGCCTGAAAAATAAGGTTGTGAGATGCACTTCTACCAGCACTCCTGCTGGTGAGTCAGCTGTGTGCCCTGGGTTTTGCCTTGCATGGTGCTTACCTGCACTGGCTATGATGAAACCCTCTGCACAAAAGTAATTTGTGAATTGGCTTCAGCTATGAGATGTAGCCCTGTTTGTGCTTGGCTGTAGCAAGGTGGACAGGTCAGTGTTTGGAAGTGCAGCTGTCTCAGGAAACATCTTGTCCATTCAGGGCATGACTGGTACCTAATTTATAACACCAGTGAATAACCAACTCCAAAAAGTCAATCCTGCACGTAGTGCTATCTACATTCTCATATGAATTTTAGTGATGTCATATTGCAGGACTGACTGCACCCACAACCCCCAATTTTGTTTACGCAGTGGTGGCTCTGCAGGCTCTCGTCTGCCCTCAGCTGCTTTGATGTGGGACGCTCTGTGTTACATTGTCTCGTGTCATCCTCAACAGCCTTGCAATGTGCTGTTAATTCCTTAGGCAATACTTCCTGCCTAGCTAGGCTTCCTGTCCAGAGGTTTCCCATTGTGGCATGGGCAGCGTGGTGATCATGGATGCACAGATGTCGTAGTTGACTCCCAGGTTATAAAAGAAACTGCCTTGTCATCATAGTTAATTTTTAGGTGATGCAATGTGCAATGCAGACACTTAAGTGTTGTTCCTACCACCAGGGCAGATGGGGAGATAGAGAAAGCATCACATCCATGCTTATGACCATAACATGCAGTGTTTCCCAGAAGTTGCTGTACACATTCTCTTGCATTTATGTTGTGTTCACGTATTTCAGACTGGGACCCTGGAATATTCTGAAGAGGAAGTAGTAGAATATTTAATCAGGGGACAAAAGTATCTCAGCCTATGATTTTGGCAGTCAAAATATTGATTCTGAAAACTTGACTTGATCTGAGTCAGATTTTGAGCACCAAGTGTAAATCAGACATCATCTGCCTCTGCATTTTTAACTAAGGGAAAGTGTAAGGGGGTTGTTTCTGAACTACTGCAGCAGAAACACAGGAAAGAGAACTTTCCAAAGAAAATTAGCATTGTTTTGAGTTCCTACTGTCTAAGGGTTCATGTGGGAAAGTTCATTCATACAGTTAATGTCTTTTTTAAAAAAGTCTGTGGCTCACGGGGATGCATTAACAGCTGCTTTCAGGCACAGTTTATATCAAAGTTTCAGGAATCTAAACAAGTTGCTGAAAAAAATTGCAGCAATTTACAGAAGGCAATAAATCATTCAGTCAGCAAAATCAAAGCCACAGCTCTCCTGTTCACAACTGTTTCTCTGTAACACCAATGTACAGAATATTGCAAAAGGAGCCTGAAAGTCTTTTTAAATATATTTTTTACTAAGTTCTCCATATAAAAATTAAATTATATTACCCTTTTTTAGTTATTTTGTCACTGAGTTTTAAATCTATATATAATTCAAGCAGACAAGTATTTTGGTTAGATACCTTTTTTGCTGATTACCAAAGAAAACCTTTAATGAGGGTTTTTGTCTTTTTGAGTATCACTTCTTTTGCATCCTCTTAAAAACCCTGGAGCTTCCTTGTGATTGATCCTCGGCAATTTCTCCCTGACTCGCCCATGGCAGATGATACATGTCTGCAATAAAATTTCATATTTATCAATAGGCAGGGAACTCTTGCCTTCATGGCAAGAGTCTTGGCAGCTAAGAAGACAGTGGAGACACAGCATCGCTAACACCAGTTTGTCATCAAAGGCTCTTTAGTACATGTGGCAATTGGATCAAGTTCAGATACATCTTCTTAGGAAAAAGATGTATGCCGTAGTCCAAAGAAGCAGGCTGGTGATCAGTCTCACAACCAGAATTAACATTTTCATAGAGATCCCAAATGGTTTTAGTTTAATATGTTATGCTTTCTGTCCTGGTCTCACACGATATTCACGTGGCATAGCCAAACTTGAGGGAATCAGGCCTGAATTTGTATTGGAATCTCACAATCGCTTACACAAAGGAAAAATGAGAAATAACACTATCTCTCCTCATTTCCTTAGTTCTGTAGATGCATCTGAAGCTCAGAGCGTTCCTGGGTTTGTGTGTTTCGTCTCCGCCAAGGATGTTCCTGGCAGTAACATCACTGGCATCGCTAATGATGAGACTGTCTTTGCTGAAGACGTGGTATGTAGCTAAAAACAGCCTTTTTCAATCATGCTGCTCAGGAGATAACATTTCTCATGTTGTCCAGTCAAGTCCTCTACCTTATACAGAGATAATTCTAACTGCACTGGGGTGAGTAAAAATCTCAGTGCCAAATTCAATAAGGCCTGAGCCCCTCTGCCCTGTGCCCCTCTCCTCTGTGTTATCTCCATGATTCTTCTCTCAGCTGCAGCCCCCTGAGACAGGCTCCCTCACTCAGTTGCTGTCCAAATTTGCTTGTGGTTATTTTCCCTGGGCCGATTTTAAACAGACTGGTCTGAACAAACAGATGAAAAACTGCATAAAAGGAACAGATAAAGAGAATTATCACAAGTCTCTTGTTACTGCATACACACACCCCAAATGATGGTGGCTCCTAATCTTGCCTGCAGGTCACCTGTGTGGGTCATATCATCGGTGCAGTCCTTGCAGACACCCAAGAACATTCCAAGAGGGCAGCTAAAGCTGTGAAGATTAAGTATGAAGAACTTAAACCTGTTGTCACAATTCAGGTAAGATGGCTCAGCTCTGCGTCTGCACTTGGCTTGGGACCCCCGATGTCTAGCTCTGTTCTCACATGTGTGGTTACTTAGCCCCACGTTTTGTATGTGTTTGTGGGTGCAGCAGGATGGGACTAGAACGAATAATTTGTGTATTTAAATATAAAGAAGGCACATCTTTGATGCCCTACTGGTTTAAAGTACATTAACTTGTACTGTGCTTTCTAAAGCTGAAACAAATAAACCAAACTGGGGGAGCTATATTGTACTCAGCAGAAATTTGTTTAAATTAACAAGGTTACTGTGAGTTACATTCTTACCCACAGAAGCTTGCTTTTAATATTTTCTGATATGACCCTGCTGGCTTCATTGATATCCGTTCCCTCTTCATTCTCTCATTTATAACAAGCAATAATAAGGTGTGAAAATATCTTTTCTAGCTCTGTCACTGCACTGCTGCTCTGAGATTTCTGCAGACCACTTGTCTAGTTTCTAAGCCGATGAAATTAATTTCCAGAGTTCACTCCCCACTGTGAACTGTATGAACACAACCTTTAAATGGCTTTTCTTAAAGCTGAAGAGATTCATGTCAACAATGGGTGATCATTTCATGCTTTTTAATTTTTTAACTAGAATGTTTGTTGACAAGATTTTCTTATGAGACAGTAAAAGCAAATGATAATATCTGCACAGAATTCACATCTAGAAATGAGAAACAAAAATGTGTGAAGCCGTTCTTAGTGGAGAAACTAGAAACTTAGGATTCTGATTAAATGTTTTTAATAGTCAGTATTTCGTACCATGTATTTTGTAGTGTGAATTGTGTTCATGCAAACAGAGAGTCTCTGCATGTCTCGTACAGTCATTGGTACTGACATCTGAGGACAGAGATTTTGGGTTGTTTGTGTGATTTGTGGATTCACAAACGATGTGTGAGAACTTTGCCTTTTCTGAGGCTTCTAGTTGTTTGTTCAGCCAGGGAACATGAGAGTGGAGCCAAAATGTGCTGATTGTTTTGTTTTTGTTGCTTCATCATTCTGTGGGGGTTTTTTTTCATTATGGAAAGTTTCAGTTTTGGCAAAAGGAAAATGTCTTTGTAAAACTTCCCTTAGGAAGATTATTGTATATTAGCTCAGAAGTGAACCACTTTTTTTTTTTCCTTTTTTTCCCCCTTATTTTCCTTTCTCTCACATTATGGGCTACAGACAAGAGTTAATATAAATTGTAAGTTATACCTCTGGCATCTACAGGCCTTGAGGTTCTGGGTCCACAGTGTGAAATGAGTCACAAGGAGTACCTTAAGATTGTCCAATTCTGGTGTTTGTTGTGAAATTGCTGTGTTGCCAGAAGTTATTTTGTATTGCTTTTAGTCAAGTCTCTTGGATATTACCACAGTTAGTGTCTGATAAGTTCTTGTGCTTTTTATCTTGGATATTTCTTTTTCAGTCAGAGGAAGCTTTGATTTCACTCCGCTTACGCAAAAATGTTATTGTGTTATTCTGTTTCCTAGGAAGCTATTGAGAAACAATCCTTCTTTAAGGCTATAAAGAGGATTAATAAGGGAGATGTGAAGAAAGGATTTGAAGAATCTGATCATATTTTGGAAGGTGAGAATAAGCAATAATAATTCTTTTAAAATGGGATAGCTTGTGACAACAGAAGTCAAGCTATCAGCCTCCTTTTTATGCATATGATACTGAGAGTAAGGCTTGCAGGACTAAATTAATTTCATATACAAATTTCACTGTTTCAAACAGACATGGATGCTCTCAGCTATGCCCCCAGAAAACCCTCTTTTCCAATGAAAGGGCACATTTTTCTTGAGCAAATATTCTACAAAGTGGTATTTTGTTTTTCCTGAATTTTTTCCCTGTCCAGACATAGTCTAATCTAAATCTTACAGACAGCCAATTTCCTTTAATCTGGTGTATGGCTGTATCTTAGGAAAATGGGACAAAATGAACAGATCAGGGCCATGACTGAGAAAGGAGGTTGATTCTGACATTTAATTGTGTGCAGCATGACTGGAAATTGTACCCTCAGCACTGCCAGGTAAGATGTCCTGGGAAAGAGCCACATGCAGTGATATAGAGATCTGATTCCCAGTAAGATCATCTTAAGGCATTTTGGGGTTTCTATTTTTGTTCTCCTGTTTCAAAATCTATAACCTTGTATTTTATCTGCTCAGCTAGACTATACTTGATTTATTTTTATCCTTATCTCAGTGGCAGTATTGAGGCAGTCTTGAAAGGCACCAAATACCACATCTTGAGGGATGCTACATCAATGGCATGACGTGCAGGCTTATTTTTGAAATGCCAGCCACTTGTATTTCAGAATGAAGATGTCTAGAAAGTGGAAAGGAGGCATGTCTAGATTTTTTATTGTGCTTTGTTGTTTTGCTTTGAAGTTATTTTTTGTTGTTTTTTAAGCATTGAACCAGAAGTGTCAGTTTTAGAGCTACTGATATCCAGTGCTGGGCAAAGCAAAGGGTTGTCAGTTAACACATGTACAGAAGACAGTAGATTGAAGACAACATGTGATGGGAGGACACTTTATAACACCAAGGATGCCCTTTCTATGGGGCATTTCTTTCAACTTTCTAGGAGAGATGCACCTTGGTGGTCAGGAGCATTTCTACCTGGAAACTCACTGTACTTTGGCCGTGCCAAAGGGAGAAGATGGTGAGATGGAGCTCTTTGTGTCGACCCAAAACCCAATGAAGTCACAGGTACTGTCTTATTAACCTGCTGCCTAAAAGGCATTTGTTTCTCAGTTTCAGACTCGATGAATGGTTGTTTCATAGTTGCTCTGATTTTATTCTTAAATTTAAAAAAACACATAGGCTTAGAGTTGGGTATGGGATCTAAGGTCCTTATCCTCCTGCTGGAATCTCCTTCCAGGTGACAGAAATGTTTCTGTTGGCAACACATCTTAGTCAGGAGGAATAACATGCTTAGCCCTTTTTGGAGAGGGTCCCAGCTGCTCAGGAGACATGATGGTTGAATGACACATCAGAAAGAGAGGTGGTGAAACCATTGGCTGTGCACCAACTCTCCCATCCCATGAGATAGGCTGCTGGCACCATGGGGTGTCCTTGGCCTGTTTACTGGCTCACCAAGACTGTCCAAAGATCTCTCAATGCAGTGAGGATGGTATGGATGTCAAACGGTGTGCTAAATGAGATCTGTGTCTTGCTAACCGCATCTCATGCCAGTCTTTTCCTGAATCTGGCCCTGTGTGCTGCAGCACTGTGCTTTTCCCCCTCACAGATCAAATGCTGGGCTTATTGGCTCCAATTGCATCAAATCCAATTGCATCAAATCTAATATTTGCACTGTTGAAATGGTTTCAGGAATGCAGTGCGTTGGTGTCTAGTTCTTAACACCAGCTGAGCCCCCTATATGTTCTGCTGTTTTGTTTTCCTTTAGGAGTTTGCTGCTAATGCACTGGGAGTGCCTTCAAATCGGGTTGTGGTTCGAGTGAAAAGAATGGGTGGAGGATTTGGAGGAAAAGAGACTAGGAGTACTATTTTGACATCTGTAGTGGCTGTTGCAGCCTTCAGGTAAGTTGGGTGTGGGGAACAGGGATTTTTTCCTTCATGCTGTCCCAGGCTGCCTCTTTCTGCAGCACCATTTGCACTGGAGCACTTTCAATACACTTTGTGTCTTGTTACTGTACAACTTATAGCAAGCTTGGGATTTCCCAAAGAAGATGTCTAAAGGGCCCTTAGCTGGAAGGAGGGATTGAACCTGCCCAGAGGGGCTAAGTTTATGCAGGAATGTCAGCTTTTAATAGCAAAGGGAGGAAAACCTCCTTACTCTTTACTCCTTTGGTGCTCTCTGAAAACTTTTGTATCTCAAATTATTTGCCTCCCCCCCTCACTTCACCTCAGACCATTTAAAAATCCAGTACCAGCCATGTTTATTGTTTTGTTTAATAGAGGTATAAGAATCTCTTCCTTGTTCAAAACTCTAGTACACTAGTCTTGCACCATTATTTGTCTGCTCTTCCACAAACTCCCACTTTGGATTTTTCCCTAGGAAGGGTGGTAGGCCTTTGAACCCGCACTTTTCAAATCCCTAAAAACTCAGGGGATGAACATAGGCTGTAACCATTTGTGAAGAGTAGGTTGGAAATGTGCTCTTGGTTTCTGGAGTTTTGCTGTGGGCTCGTGTTTAACTGTGCAGGTTTTGGGCGGACGTGGCCTCTGAGTGACATTTCTGCCCTGCCTCTAACCTCGCCCTTCCCGGTACCGCCCTTGCTGGCAGCGCCGGAGGGATCTTGTGACACAGCAGCAATTTGATACAATACTTCGGAAGAGAACAGCCAAAATGAAACTGGTTTTAAATCGACTTTTTAAATTTTTTTCTGTTCTGAGCAAACAACCTGTTTTCTCTTCATTAATGAGTAATACATTTGCATTCTTTTCTTCTCTTTATCTCTGCCAGCCAAACCACTGTTTGACATCCTGGAGGTTACAAAATAACGTCTATGACATTCCCTAGATACTTGTACAACCTGAAGACAGGCACTCGGAAGGCAAAATTGTTAGAAAATAAAGAGCAGCTCCTACTGTCCCCCTTGTTTTCCTCCTTGGATAATAAATAAGCAAATAAAAAACAAGGTCAAATCGAAGGCTGGTTAGTACTTTGCATTATTATATAATTCCTATGTCATTCTCTCTTTCAAAGCCAAAAGAGTGCCTTGAGAAATAGTCTGGAAAACAGTGATTGCTCAGTTATTAGCATCTATCTCTATAAGAACTAATCCTTTTTTTAACACAAGAGTCTTTGCAAGAGTTTTCACAAACAGGTTCCAACTTTGGAGATGCTTATTTTTTTTACTCAGTCTTGCCATTTTCTTAAGAGGAAGATATACAAACCAAATAGTTTACCCTTATCTCTCTGGAAAGACAAAGAGAAGAGTCTTGTTCTGCAGGAACTGTGTTGTGCATTTCAGGCTCTTCCTAAAAAACTGTATTCTTTACCAGAACTGGCCGTGCGGTGAGATGCATGCTGGATCGAGATGAGGACATGCTGATAAGTGGAGGGAGGCATCCCTTCCTGGGGAGGTACAAGGTATGCATACACATGAGGAGAATGCATCTGGTCTCAGGGTTGTCCCCTGAGACATCAGAGAGCAGTAAGATATTGTGAAAGATCTTGCTGCTATGGTCATTTCACTGCTGACCTCCCCTGCTGAAAATGGGCCAGGTCAGATGGGCTGTAGCATTTTTCCCATTAAAGTGTTGCAAAAGTTATTTTGACTTGTATTTTTCCCTTCTTGTGACCTCGGCATAAATAATTCTGTTTTCCTTGCAACCAAGACTTTGCCCCTGTTGACAATCACACTGCTCTTAGAGACTTCCCCATTCCTGTAAAGCATCTTTTACACAGCAATGTGTTTTGTTAATTTCCTTTCTGCTTCAATGCCCACCCAACTACTGCTGCTTTTGAAAGCAAAACTCCGTTAAGGAAACTGTGGCTGTGATAAGCAGCCAGCACTTAATTTAGGAGAGTTCTCAGGAACAAGACTGAAACATGCATGGACTCTTTACTGGGGAATTCCCTCAGCTGCTGCCTGTGCCTGTCCTATGCTGCACTGGGGACAGTCAGCCCTCTCTGCCTGTGTAAGAGCCATTCAGTTTTTGGAGGGAAGCACAAACCAGAACATTTTGTAGAAAATGGATTACTGAGGAGGCTCTCTTGACAGGTTGGTTTCATGAAGAATGGGAAAGTCAAGAGTCTGGAGGTGTCGTACTACAGCAATGGGGGCAACTCCGTAGACCTCTCTCATGGTGTAAGTAAAATTTTCTAATGGCTAATTAAGTAGAAGGTGTTTTTCTGTGCAACCTTTTGCTCTGCCTTCAGAGAGCTGTTGCCTACAGCATTGCTTTTGCAATGCTGTAGGCAACAGCTCTTTAACATGACTGAAAACAGAATTTGAAGGGGTTTTGGACCTTCTACAAATGCCCTCTGAGCCAACTGACCTGCCTTGGGGTGTGCCACATGGTTCTTATGAATGCTGTAATAACTCAGATTGAGCAAAGGGGCCAAGAATGTTGGCTTTGCATTACAGAGGGATGGTAAAGTAGTTGCACAATGCAAGATGACTGATAGATCCCCAGTTCTGGGAAAAGATAGTTCCTTGGAAAAAGAAGTATCCCAGACAACAGGCTGATCAGGGCAGAGCACCTAAATCAACAAGCTTGTTAAGGACTGCCTAAAGCCAGTGCTGGGTTCACAAAAAGTAAGGACAAAAAATGGGCCTGAGTTCTGAGTTTGTCTCCAAGAAGTTTTGCACTGATGAGCAAAAAACTCCTTTTCTGTCATGTGAGTGACCAACTCAATAGCCTAGTGTCACTCAGGTTTATTCTAGCTTGCTTTTTCCAGTCCACTGAGTCTTTGACAATTTTTTGCAAAAATTGATCCATTTCAATAGGAAAGAACTGCAAGAGCTCTCTACCAGAGCCACATTTGATGCTGGCAATGTGGCTGGTGATGGGCAGAGCACAACAACAGGCAAGTGTCTTTGCATAAGCTGAGGGCCTGGCTGAGAGGACATCTGTAATTGTCTTTTTGACATTATCTGAATCAGGGAACTGGAAAGTGCTCCCTGTTGGAATAAGGTTGGGTTTTGTATGATCTCCTCTCTGTGCTGGTGCTGGAAGGGAAATCTGGAAACACAAGCTAGAAAGAAGCTCTGGCCCTTTCCCAGTGTGGACAATAAGTGGATAAAGATCTCAAATCCTGCAGTTCAGATGTAGTTATTGAAAATCTTTATTTCATATGGTTGCCCTTACTGCCATAGCCCAGTGCTGAGTCACTCAATATCAGCAAGACTTCCTTACCAGTAATAGACTACTCAATGTAATGAAAAGAAAACTCTGTTTCTTCCAGACAGGTAATGGCATTTAGGAATGGTTTGACTCAGCATGAGCCCAGGGCCAAAAAAAAGGACTTTGAAGCTCAATATGTCCCAGAGCCATAACTGTCAGCAGAGAAGTGTCCTCTCCTTCAGAAGGACACTCCTTTTGACACTCCATGGCACATGGGAGGCAGGACTGGCTGCACTTCAGAGCTCATCCAGCTGTATTGACTGCAGCACTGCAGGGTGCAAGAGAAAGTGATGATTGTTGTAAATTAGCTTCAGAACTTCCAGTCTGGTTTTGGCACTAGTGAGAAGTCTGACATCCAATTAATCTAAAATGTGTCCACTTCTCTTCCTTCTCTTCACCAGGTAATGGACAGAGCCCTGTTACACTTGGATAACTCCTACAACATCCCCAATGTGAGCAGCGTGGGCATTGTTTGCAAGACCAACTTGCCTTCCAACACAGCCTTCCGTGGCTTTGGAGGGCCCCAGGGAATGATGATTGCTGAGTGCTGGATGAGTGACATTGCTCGGAAGTGTGGCCTGCCACCTGAGGAGGTACAGACCCACTGACACCTGCCAGGGTGGTGCTGCCTTTGAACAAGCTCTGAGATCTGGATCAGCCACACAAAATTTTTAAGCATAAGAACTTTTGCTTCAG
Organism: Pomatostomus ruficeps; assembly: GCA_013400735.1. Lineage (NCBI taxonomy): Eukaryota > Metazoa > Chordata > Aves > Passeriformes > Timaliidae > Pomatostomus > Pomatostomus ruficeps. The sequence goes on from VYZT01020468.1 coordinate 134,634, forward strand.
TTTTGCTGAGCTCCTAGCAGGATCTCAGACTTGTGTGACAGATGTGTTCTAGCATGGATTCTCTTCTGTTTAGTTAAATTCCTCGGTAGCCTCAATTTTGTAACATCTGCTTTAAGGATAGATGTTAAAAAGGAGAAAGTCCAAAGGCACTAGGTACCTTAATCTTATGACAATGTACTCAAGTCCCAATCTCTGAAAATTCCCAGCCTTAATGTCTTAGTTCGTGCTTTCCCATAAACAGATATGTTTGTTAATTGTTTTGCTCTGTAAAAAGAGCAAAGGAGTAGAACTAGGAAGCAGCACACTTTAGATCTCATCCATCCTTGTCTGAAGCATTAAACTTGGCCTGTCCTTTCTGTGTCTCTTTGGGAAGGTGCGGAAGCTCAATCTCTATCACGAAGGAGACACAACTCACTTTAACCAAAAGCTGGAGGGATTTACTCTACAAAGATGCTGGGATGAATGTTTGTCCAGCTCCAGCTATCATGCCAGGAAGAAACTGGTTGAAGAATTCAACAAGTAGGTGCTCCGGACCTGTCTTGTTACTGGGTGCACCCGTTGCCTACTAACTTCTGAAGTTCTCCTAGCAACTCAAGTGATGTGAAGTCACACCTAATATTTACAGAGTGACTTCTAAAAATTTCTCTTTTTGAAATCCTTTCATGCTGTCAGAGGAAAAGTCTATAGTGAGCTGGTAGCATAAATAAGGCTGGAATCAGACCTAGCATGGCATGTTTTCGTAAGTGAAATGTAGCAAAGAAGATGGTGTCTGTTAAGTCCAGCTAGGATTTTCACATGACTGACTATCAAGGCAATTTGTTTAGGCTTTCCCCTGCCTTATAGTCCTTTTTAGTTGGCTTGTATATACAACTGAACAGTTAATGGTATGGACAACTGTTTCTGTAATGCTTGGGGGAAGCATCTTCAGTTGGAATTTCTTCTTGTTGGAACCCATAAAGAAAGCCTTTCTTTAATACAGATCAGTGATTAACTCAATCTATATCACAGTCAGGTATTAAGTTTCTATTTAATGCACAGTCAGAGAGAAGCCCAGTATTGATTTATGATGAAAAGCTCATGGGTATACAAATAATGTTCTTTCCTTGCAGGCAGAACCGCTGGAAGAAGAGAGGGATGTGCATCATTCCTACCAAATTTGGCATCAGTTTCACTGTCCCATTTCTGAACCAGGTCTGTAAATGTCATTTGCCTTTTTGCTAGAGAAACTGCACTTATTCTGCCTCCCCTGGGCCCTGCTCCCTTTGTACCAAACTGGAGCTTCTTGAAGAAGTAGTAAATTAGTTAAGAACGAGCACATATTTTTCAAGCCAAAATGAGCAGCACAACAGCTGCCAGTTTATACTGCCCAAAAGAAACCACAATGTAGCTACATTCCCATCGTATTGTTAAGTTAATTTCCCTGCCTTTCTCAAGAGTAGAAACACTGCTCCTCTGTTTGAGCTGATTTGATGGACTGTCAGTGGTAGTGAAGAGTTGAGGTGAAGGGTTGCATCTGTGTTTCACAGGGGCAGGATTGGGTTACTTCACCTGCTTCCTGAGATGAAAATACTGATGGGGGGCTTGTTATGACGTTGGAACTTCTAGTGAGTTGGTGAGACTAAACCAAACTCACCTCAAGTTTGGTTTAGTCCAATGTGTGGCTTCAGTTGCACCAAAGAACAGCCTTAGTCTAGTTCTGAATGAATTCTCTCTGTAGTCTGCTAAGTACTTCACTAGTTAATTTATGATGATTTATGTCCCCTGTTGTAGGCTGGAGCTCTGATCCATGTGTATACAGATGGCTCTGTGTTACTCACACATGGGGGGACTGAGATGGGTCAAGGACTTCACACCAAAATGATTCAGGTAATAATGAGTTTGGACTTAACAGAATGAGACTTCTTTCCACAAAAAATTACACTCTCCCTATGGTATTGCCTCAGACAGCATGACACATTTCCTCTGTGTGCATGCAGAGGGTAACAAATCATGACTCATTCCTCTTCATTGTTTCAGCAGAAGTGCTGGATTTCCAGACAACTATCACAATTGAGTACGAGAATTAGATTCTTCATAATCTTAAATCTCATTATGTAAATAATACAGGTTATGCTTACAGTTTAACTTCTCTGGCAATTTCAGCTCACCTCATAAAGGTACAGTTTACATCTATTTTATACAAAAATCAGTGGTATTGCAAACATATATATCTGCATATGCAAGGGCATTTGTAGTTAAAAGGCTTAAGGGAAAATTAAAGGAAAATCTCGTAAGACTTTTGCTCTTCTGATTCTTTTAACTGTTGAGAGAAGAATTTAGTCTCACAATAATGAAGTGAATGTCTGTCATTGTGGCAAAAGTGTATGTGCTCTCACACATTTAGTCTGTGAAATGCAAACATAACAATGTTCTGGCTACTTGTCAGCCACTGAAACATCTGAGTCTGCAGGAAGAATGAAGTTTATGGTGGGAGAGGGCAGAGGCTTCAGTGTGGGTCCTGGCAGTGCAAGTGATGAATGACAATGCTCATGGATAAGAAGTGCTGCTTACCAATTGTTTACCTTTGCTCCACAGGTTGCTAGCAGGTCCCTGGGAGTCCCCACCTCCAAAATTTACATCAGTGAGACGAGCACAAACACTGTCCCAAATACCTCCCCAACAGCTGCTTCAGTCAGCGCGGACATCAATGGAATGGCCGTCCATGTACGGAAGCTGAGTTATTTAAAGGAGCGGGTTACAAGAGAGGGCTCCAGAGCATGAAAAGTTGTCCTGTATTTATCTCTTGCTTAAGGAAAACAACCGTCAAAAGGCAGTTCCAGTCTAAGGATGCCTCATAACTTCTTTACTTCTTATAGCGACCTACCAGTGGCATTAGATTGTGAATGACTACATCTTTTTCAAGTTATTTGAATCTCTCCTTCAGTCCTTTGGTAGTTCTAAAAATAGAGTATCTGGGACAGCTCATAATAACCAGAACAAAGCATCCATTTAAGTAGCCATCTTCTAAGTAATTAATGCAGCCTAATCTGTAACAAATGTATTTTGCTGCATGTGTTAATAGCAAATGGCCTGAGAGATGTGCTCCACAAGCTCTAAGTGTTGATATGCTCAGAGCAAATGTTCTGCTGTAGCTGTGGCATGGTCATGGCTGTCTGCCATGGTGGAGTTACCCATGCATGTATTTGCCGGGTATGTGACCTTTCCTTTTTAAAAGAACAACTTAGTACTGACTATTCTGAGTTTAAAGGAAAAGGGGAAGTGTAATCTATAAAGTAAAATTGTCAGGCTGTTTTTATTCTCTTATTTATGGGTTATCTGAGTAGGTTGAATTTTGGGAAGTACTTAATTTTCTTTTTCAGTGTTAAAGGACCATCTTGTAAGCTATGCTGAGCTGTCCTGTACAGACTTGGTACTGATAAAGTTAATATATAAATGGGTGAACTTCTTATATTTTGTGTCATGGTTCAGAAAGTTCTGTGTGAATTTGGGATTGCTTTCTGCTAACAGCACAACCAATCTCCTTTAAAGTCTTTTTCAGGCAACATTTCTTCCTATGCAGTGAGACATCCATTGGTGAACTTCGTTCCTTTCTATGATTTGCCAAAGTCCTAAAGGCAATATTGATTTAAATAGAAAGTTCTTTGAAACTCTTATAGGGCTCTTAATACTATAACCTGGCTATTCAAATATTAAAATATTTCTTCTCTCTTTGTTTCTAGAATGCATGTCAGACTATCTTAAAAAGACTTGAGCCAATCAAACAGTCTAATCCCAAGGGATCCTGGGAAGACTGGGTAAGCTGTTTGTTTCTGTCATGGGACAAGTGGGCATTGTCAGGATTGTTTTAATTGGCAAACTGTGTGTGCAGGTGTGTCCTCCAGGCCTTCTGCACCTTGCTAGCATAGATTTGAACAAAGATAGTGAAGCACAAACCTGGCACGTGTTTCCACGTAATTAAACCTTGCAAGAGGTCATCCCCAAGACATCAGTTATTACTTTAATCCTGAGATTTCTCCAAATTTTGAGGCCTGCCTGTGACAAACTTCATCAGACAAAACTCTTGAGTGGTTATATATATCCTTCTAGTCAGGCTACAGTCTTGGACAGAAGGAAACCTGATCTTTAATGAAGGGATTCTGTAGCACAGACAACTCTTTGTGGAGCTGCCATTCAACCCCTGTAGTGCTGCTTGGCTGCATTATCTCTGTACCCTCAATGAGAACAGATGGGTGGGCTGTAAGGCTCTCTTCAGATCCAAACTCTGCTCTTTATCTGAGGAGTTTTGACTTTGTGATTTGGAAGATGGGATAGAATTGCCCTCACTGAAGTCAAGATGACCTGTCAATTTAACCTTTGTCTCTGAGGCTAAAAGTCTAACCTGTAGCTCAGAGATGAACAAACAAAAGCAGGTCTCATCCTCTGCTAGTGGTTCAAGTGCTGCCCTTGGTAGCTGCTGACGGGGCTATTTGAGGAAGCAGCTGCAATCATGGTGTTTGGCAGTGCTGGTGCTGGGTAGTGTGACAGCTGTCTGTCACTGGACAATTCTGCTTGAGGCCTTCCGGAAGTGTTTTTGTGCAGTTGTTTTGAAGGGTCTGGTTGTACATTTTGCTGTTTTCAACCTCTTGTTCATGTTGCCAGATTAAAACCGCCTACGAGAGCTGTGTCAGCCTGTCAGCCACGGGGTTTTATAGGTGAGTGAAAATCCACACTGCAGAGGCACTTACTCGATTGCATGGATTACATCCAGGGAAATTCTGGGAGGATTTACAGCCCACAGCCCCCGTCACTGCTCTAAATTAAAGCTGCATTCCCTTTCCTACCTACAAGTGGTAAGCTGAGGTTAACAGTGTCCTGGCTGGGGAGAATAGATTCCGGATGGAGCACAGCTCTGAGGACAAGTAAACCTGGAGTGGATCTAACTTCATTCCGGCTGACCTTGGTCTGAAGAGGCATAAATGAAATCAGAGCTTTGCCTGGAGCTCTGCTCTGTGTCAGCCTTGTGACCTAGTTTTGCTCTAGAACCACCATGCGGGATAAGAGGGGACGAGGGTTGTCCTTGAGGAAAATCCTGTCTCTTGTGGCACGAGCAGATACCAGTGTTTCCAGCTTTGTTCTCCCACTTCAGACTCTTTCTGGACCCTGTGCAGTTCTGAAACGAGGCACTTCTCTTAGTCAGCTTTACTGCTGGAGGAAGGCAGAGATCCATCATCTTTAAGGCAGAGGGGTTGACATTAATAAATAAACACAGTGTTGAGAAGAACCTATTTAGGACTAAAATACACTATGAGTTAATTTCTTTTGCATCTCTGAAATGTATTTTTTCTCTTAACCAAGTGACTTGTCAGTATTTTAATGAACCAGTTTTCAGATAAAGTATAAGTAGCCAGATACAAAGTTTGCCATGAACTGTGCATAAAACCACTTCTTAGCTTAATACAGTTTCTGCTTCAGCTTGACTATGTTCTGAAATTTAATGGCCTTAAAGAAATGTTCATCTGCATTCTGAAAGCAAAAGAGAGAATGAGTTTATAATAGGCATCACAAGCCCTGAGATTCATGGGAAGATAAAGATGGCTAAAATAGTTTGATAGTTTCAGTCAGGTTTTGGAATACAGAGCAGTTTTAACAGATTTCTATTTATAGTTGTCTACAGTTTTCATTTCTGCATGGGCTTGACAGAAGGAATGAAACAAAAGTGAATAAGGATTTTGATAAGTTGCAATGTAGTTGTATTCATTTTGTTCACGGAATGAAATGTGTGTTTTTGTTTCTCTTTGCATCAAGAATTCCTGATGTTGGCTACGACTTCGAAAAGAACGAAGGGAAACCATTCTCCTACTTCAGCTATGGCGTTGCTTGCTCTGAGGTTGAGATAGATTGCCTGACAGGGGACCACAAGGTGAGGGGTCAGCAGTGAAACAGCTCTCCGTGTTTTGGTGAAGGGAACGTTCATGGGCAGCTAGAACAAATACTGGGTGTCAGGCCATTCCTAGCTCTGCCATTGGTCTGGTGTGACCTTCAGCAAATTTCTTAACTCCTCTGTTCCACAGTGCAGCAATCTGTAAAGTGTAATAAAACAATAATTATCTACCCTGCAGGGATTTGGGGCTTAATGAATGATTGCAAAAGTTATTGGATTTGCTTGAGTAAGAGATAGCAGCACTGTGTTGGCACAAAAGTACAGAAACATACTGGAATTGAGTTAATCATTAAAAATAGCACTGAAGACTTCTGGAAAGAAAGAAAAAAAAAGAGAAGAAAAAAATATCATCAGAATGTGACCTAGTTGGTTATGCTCAGGTATAGACCACTGATACCAGCAGCTTGGAATTAATATTAATTGGATCCATTGGACCTCTCGGGAAAACTGCAGTGGGTTCCTCTGACTTACTTTTGGGGTGAACTCAGATTAAAAGTCAGTATGAGGAGTTCAGCTGAGATAAGGTTTTTGAACACTGTCCAAGTGTGGGATGATGCTTGGATACTCCTCCTCACAGGAGACTATGGTGTACCACTTTCAGTGATCTGTGCTGATGTACCCTTTATTCCTGTTTTTTAGAACATTCGCACAGACATTGTTATGGATGTTGGTACCAGTCTGAACCCAGCCATAGATATAGGACAGGTAAGTGAAAAAGTGTCGCTATTTCCATCATGCTAAAGCAACCACACTACTCTCAGGCTTTTCCATTTATTATCAATCTCCAGGTTGTGCCTTTGCAAACACAACCTTTTAAACTTGGCACAGAATTACATAGGGAAATACTCTATTAGGGTTTGGGTTTTTTTGGCTTGGATATTAAGACTACAGGATATTGGCCAGTTACCACCCCACTGATGTTTTTCAGGCTAAATCCCATATCTGATATTTATACTCCTATCTTTCAATATTAAGTTTATTTAATTTAGTGAAAATTCTCCGGTGACTAAAGAGTTAGGGTGGCAGATTCTGTCCTCCAACTGCTGCTGTGTGCAGTTCTCAACAGGAAGTTGGACCAGTCACTTATCTTGCAAAGTCCTTGGGCAGGCACAAGATTACTTCAAAATTTTGTGCAGTAATAATCACAATATCTCTTAACAGATAAAGGTAATAAACACAGGGTTGTTTGATAGACCAAGAGAGGAATTGTTAGACATATGCTTATCTGGCCATCTGAGCTCCCTGGCTAACTCTAGATGTTGATATGGTGTAATTTCAGTGGAACTGCTGCAGGATTTGGGATTACAGGAGAGCATGAGTTGCAGAGCTCTGCTATAGCTAAAATGAAACTTCCTTGAAAACGACATTTTCTTCTGGAAGATATCTTTTTTGGAAGTGGCCAAGGGGAGAAAAAGATTTTCTGTCTTTGCTCCCTGTCACTTTAGGTTTGGGAGGTGAGAGATGAGCTAAATGGAGCCTGTCAAATGTGTCTTAAACTCCTGTGTCCTTCCATGAATTGCTGCAGAGGACCTGGGGACGCAGGAGAGAAAGGATGTGGTATGAGTGCAGGAACACAAGTACAGGGAGATGGGTTAATTAATGCTTGTGCCAAATCTTTAAACTGCCCTGGCTGTCAGATATCTCAGTGGGCACAGAGAGCAGAGCTGCTTTGTGCAGGATTGTTCAAGCACATCCTCCTCTCATATTTTTTTTTCTCCTAAAATTCACAGTAGAAAAAATATGTAAAGAAGTTTTTTAGTACTTAAATGGATATGGGAGTGTTTTTGCAGGTGCTGGTGACCTGATAATGTGCAGCACTTAGGAAAGCATTTATACTGAAATAGAAAGCATAAAATGGTTTTTCTTTAGATATTTCATCTTTAGTCCTTTTAGTCTACTTGTCCTTTGAATTATCAGCAAGTTAAACTCATTCAGTGTTCACCTCCCTGGGAAGAAATCAATATTTTATCATTGATTTTTTTTTTTTTCTGTTGCTTCATCAGAAAATCCCTGTCCTGCATTTACAGAAAATCTGTTTGCGTGTATTTGTAAATTGCTTCACCTGCCAGGGAAATGCAGCCACATTTATGTGGGAACACAGGACTTGTGCAAAGATTGTACCCAGCAGAAAGGACAAGGGTTTGGAGATAAAATGCAGGATCTGAGTCAGGTGGGGAGGGTTGAAAACCCTGGTGGATGTCACCACTGTTTGTTCCTGTGCAGGGAAGAACAACAACAACAGAGAGAACGTAAGCTTGTTTGGATGTGTTTGCAGATCGAAGGAGCATTTGTCCAGGGCATTGGGCTCTTCACCATGGAGGAGCTGCGCTACTCTCCTGAAGGGAACCTGTACACGCGAGGGCCTGGCATGTACAAAATCCCAGCGTTTGGAGACATCCCAACGGAATTCAATGTGTCCCTTCTCCGTGACTGCCCCAACAGCAAGGCAGTTTACTCATCCAAGGTATGCCTGTGAGATCTCTGGGCCTCTTACTGCCCCATAACACTATGAAGCTGAGCGGGATGAAGTAATGATTCTGTGTGTCTAAACAGTTCATCTCATTATTCTGTGGTTACTCTGAGGTCAAGACGGTTTTGTGTTTCTTATCAGAAATGTATGTCCTATCCTTTCTAGTCAGGAAGAACTGAAATAACCTGCACATTGCTGCCCTGATTGTCCATTAGACAGAACTGAAGTGACTTTGCTGTGTCAGAGAGCTTGTGTTTTCTTACTGTTTCTTCTTTAAACGGACTGAGGGTTGTTTTAGCTCAGTCTTTCCTCACTGATCCCACCTGGCACACTGGAGGCTGTTTTAGCTTCATGTTTCCTCACTGAGCATGTCTGGTAGACTGAGGTTCCCATCTGGAAGGCAAAGCCTCACTCCTGCTTGTGCTCTGTCTAGGCTGTGGGAGAGCCACCTCTGTTCCTGTCTGCCTCAGTGTTTTATGCCATTAAAGATGCCATCTACTCAGCCAGGAAGGACTCTGGCCTGACTGAGCCGTTCAGACTGGACAGCCCTGCCACCCCAGAGAGGATCCGCAATGCTTGTGTGGACATCTTCACCAAAATGGTAACAGCCCCTGGTCTCACAGCCTGCTCCCTGGCCAGCCTACCCCACGGGCAGTGTGCCTGGAAGTCACAGGGGCCCGGGGCTGGGATTAGGGCAGGATGGGGAGGCCGTGTCCCTGCTTCAGTAGATGGGTTTTGTTTCGTGGGTGTTATCCTTCATCTAATGTGCCACCAGCTGAGAGACAAATCCACAGCTCAGCATTGCTAGGACTCCCACTGCAGGAAGGGCTGCAGTGCAGTATCTTTGAAGTTCAGTCCATCCCTCCATTCTCTAAGTGTTGTCCGTGGAGCAAAGGCACTGACTGCTTGTCCTGATGCTCCTATCATCTCTCAGAGAATCATCACATATGGTGAGGGCCATAGTGTGATTTAGTGATATCCCTCAGCAAGGGAGGGAGAGAAAAATATTACTGAAAATACTCCCTTCTCCTCAATGGTATAGCCACAGGACTCTCCTTAGAGGCTGTGGGCTTGATCTGAAGGAGTGCAGGAGTTATCCATGTCACTGGCTCCTCCTCTGTCAGTGTGTTGTCACAGGGCTCTGGAGGAGTTGACCATCAGGCCTTCAGCTAGAGCCAGGCACAGCCTCTAATAGAAATGCCATGAGACAGACATCTCTGGGTTTGGAAAACTGGGACAGGAGCTCATATTTTCACCAGTACAAAGTCACCCACCTCAAAAGCAGCATGGTGGGACATACTGAACTCTGGACAGGACCTTCATTTGTTGCTAATTCAAATATTTCTTTCTCTTTACAGTGCCCTTCTGCTGAGCCAGGGACCTTCATGCCATGGTGTGTACGTGTGTAAGAGGAAATTTTGAGGAGCAAACTCTGCTGACACTGAGCTTACACCAGAGGAACCACAAGGCAGTAGGACTATGATGGAGAAAAAAAAAATCTGTGTTCATGTGGCTCACCCACTGATTCATGGAGCTTTCACATTTAATTGTCCAATCATTGTTTTCTCTACGAGAGGGAATTGCTGCCCGATTATAGCTGTGATGTAAATTCAAATGAAGTGGAAGGTGATGTTATCCAGGTGTAATTGAAAAATCTTACGGGTTTCATATAAAATTGCTGCAAGAATGCTTATTACCAGCCAATGTGAAATAGCAGGGTGGTTGCCTCTTCTTTTTCCTGCTATGGGGAAAAGATGTATCACCTTGTGATGTTATGCCAAGAAGGACTGAAATGTGTGGAACCCAGACAGAGTCCTCTAGCTGAGATGGGGGAAGGTGTAAGAGGTGCTGAGGGCTGGACCCTGTTGTGTCCCCTCTGCACACAAAGCCAGGTATATCCTAGAGGGAGGTGAGCAGGACTTTTGATGTTGGCTAATGAAGGGGGTCTTAACCTGTGTAACAAAAATAAACGGCACTTAAGTGTTGTTTCAGAGCAAAAGGATAAAATGTGACCAATAACCAATTTACTCCACGTTCTATGACTCTTGCTTTGTCTACACCTGGACTTTAATGAGATTTTAGTTCAAGGGCTAACTTGTCTTCTCTGATTAAAGATAAAAACTAAATATACCAAGAGGACTTCCAGCAAGATGCTGCTTTGACACAGACTTTTCTCATCCCATACCTTCACATCTTTCCCCATCCTTTAAATAGGAAAGGACATCAGAGACTTTGGAGTAACAGAGAAATTTGCTCTTCAATGTTCCCAAGCCAATTTATGCCAGCCTAAGCAAGGGGCACAAGGAGCATGGACACAGCTGGGGATTAGCTGGCTCTGGGTGCCCTCTAGGGTCCATCCCTTGCTGTCATGGCCTTGCCTTCTTTCCAAGAGAACTCCTAGCTCTGAATGTAAGGGAGTGGGTACATTTTGCTACAGGGACTGCGTGTCTAAAAAATGTGCTGACTGTGTGATTCCCTGGTGTCATCTAGATTGAATATATTTTTCATGTTGGATTTAGTGTTCGACATGCCTGCTGACAGGTTTTGTCCCTGCCGGATTCAACACGGGAGCACCATGTTATCTCTAGATTGTGTCAGCCACATACTGTGCCTGCTTATCATTTGCAAACTTTTACCTGTTTCTCTGGACCACAGCTTTATAAAAATGTTCTTTTTCTATTTTTTCCACTCCCAGGGCCATCAAAAAATATGGTGCAAGAGGATGTAACTCTTTATATAAAATTTTGCTCACGTACAAACGTCTTAAAATTGGCCTCCATCTTAGTACTGGACAATGTATGCTCAGTGTGAAATATTTTTTTAAGCACTCCAGGGTATATTGCTTGGAAAGGTGTAGATTTATTTCTCAACTTGAAATATTATGGATCTACCATCTAGAAGAGGGGAATTTGTATATGTGAGTTGCAGAAAGTATTTTGTGCCTGTTGGGCTTGCTATGTAATTGTTTTATTAATTGAAATACAATATTGGTGTTTTTTATGCTCTGAGGTAGTGGGCAAGAACACGTTTTTGTTTTCTCCTGAAAGTTGGTAATATGTAAAAAAACTCTTGGAGAAGAAAATGTGATAATTTATGTGCAAGAACAGCTATTGGACCCTGTGTATCCACATGCTTGGGTGTCCAGGGCAGGATGCAAAACACAAAGTCTGTAAGGTAGATTGGTATCAGCTCTGTTTCTGTGAATTCCACCTGGTGGTATTGCTGGACATGCTCGCTCAGACCAGGATGAGAGGCAATACAAAGGTAATGTGTGTTAATACAGAGCACGGGGAGACACAGGCAGAGTGGGACATCAAGGAGCTCCCAGTGTCATCCCAGGGGAAAGTTCCAGTGTTCATGATAGGCCTGCTGCCTGTCAGGGTCCTGGAACATGTTGGGAGCTCTTTCTCCCCCTGGTTTTGGGAGCATTTTTTTCATCATTTCAGGACAGGTTTGTGAGTGTCTCACGCAGTCACAGTGACTGCCTGGTCCGGTGAAATTTTTAAAAATTGGACATATCAAGTCTCTGTTTTGCTATTTGCTTTGTGAGTTAATTGGAAGCGTATTTGCTAAGTTCTGTGTACATGCAGTGGTCAGAGCAGGCTGTTCAGAGCAGACCTGTGGAGCCAGTTTTGCTGCAGCATCAGTGAGCTGCTCTTTTTCTGGCCCTCATCCCACCCCAGCTTGGGGCCCTCTTGATACCCTTGCCCAGCTGGTGGAGGGAGGAAACACTTCCCTTTTGGAGTGCACTGGAATTGAATGTAAATGGTATCAAACAGCCAGGGAGGGCAATGGTATAAAATCAGGGTTGCAGAGTAATGACAGAAAGTAGGTGTAGGGAAAATGAAAACTTGGAGGCTAATAGGAATTTACAAAAAGATCATTGTAATATCTGCCTGTGCTGTGGGACTCTAAGGAACATGAAGCTAAAGTTTTCATGTCACCTCTCAATGTCTGAACATTTCATGCACGGCTTTCCCATGGAACTAAGTGCCAGGCACCTTAGGAAAGGATTGGGACTCACTGTGGAGGCCTGGCAGGAAGAGAAGATCCCCAGCTTGAGGCACGCTCTGCACTACAAAGCTGTGGGGGAGCAGCTCCCCTGCCCTGAGCGCACAACACTGTCCCCTGCCTGGTGCTGTGTCCCAGCTCCTCACACACATCTCGCTGTGTGGGGCCTCAGCTCGCCGTCACTGGAGGGAAAGCTGCTCATGAAGAGAAAAATGTTCCTTTTCTAGTACTTTCCAGTGAAATAGAGCATGGATGTAAGACTCTGATTTAATGGCATATAATTGGAAATTTGCTGCTTTTATTCTTCCAGAACTGTCTCCTCAGAAAAGGAACTATGCCATCTTGCTAGACTGAAAAGTACTGCGCACAATAACGGCACTTAAATAGTAATTACTGCAGCTGGAGAGTTTGTGGGAGTGTGAAAGGAGCCCAGCTGATCTGATGTCTTAATGCTATTAATTGCATGGCCTTCTGTGAGAGAGAGAGGCCAAGAGTTTGGTAATTGCTTTAGGTCAGTTCTAATCAACAGTTTTCACTATCATTCTTTAATGAGCATTGTCAAATTGGTATCATGAATATATGTGGAATTCTCTGTGACAACATTGCAAAATAAAGCTGCTAAATACTCTGCAAACAAGTATGCTATGGTCAAAGTCTGTCAGGATTTGAAATCTAGACAACTTCAGCTCATCCTTGGTGTTTGTGTGACAAAGATGGACCCTTCCCAGAGGCTGTGAGTCAGATCAGCTCAGTGACCAAAGCTGGGAGAGGGTGGGTGGTTGCTCTGGGCTGCCCAGCTGGATGAAGCAGTGAGCCAGCTGGAGAGACTGGGCCTCTGTCTGGCCATGCTGGCAGCCAAGTCCAAAAGAAAGCAGAGTCAGTCCTCATGCTTCTCTGCTATCAGGAGCTTGTAGTAGCCACATGCTGTTTTCCATAGCAGCACAGTGATGCATTCTGATGCCTCTAGCCACCTCCACAGAGCCCACCAGCTGCTGGCATAAGGTGGAAGGCAGTCTGGCTGATGCTGTGGCTGGTACCACACTGACACATCCTTGTCTCAGGGCTAGTGCACCAAGCTGAACGCTGGCCTTGACCCATTGGAGTCAGCCCTGGAAGGAGGGGAGCCAAACTCAAAACCTGTGAACGGAGCAAGCATCGGGTCCCATCCCCAGGGCCCACTGAGCCCAAACATGTAGGAGATGAGGTGGTAAAACAGAAACAGTTCACACAGAACAGATAAGACCAAATGACAGGCCAGGCCTGACCCTCCCTGAGCATGAAAAGATTGGGATCATTGCCAGTGCCACCCTGTGTCATATTTCAGCCTCCAGGTGACATGCTCCTTTGGAAGCACTTTTTGTATCTGTGTGGGGAGATCTGTCATGAAGAAGCCATTGCCAGACCTCTTGGCCCAACATGGAGCCCAGAATAGGAAACATCAGTGCGGGCACAGCCTGTGTAGTGCTGCTGTTGTTTGCAGCAGGTCCAACCCAGCCCACCCCAAATTGCTGGGTTTATCCCATCACAGGTCAGTTCATGCAGCTTTCCAAGTCCCAGTGCCACAAGTTTCCCTAGTGCCTGCTCCTGTCATGTTTAAACACAATTCATCAGCGTTGATCCCCTGTCCCTGGCAGTGGTCTGTCTTAGCTCTCTGATGAATCTTTTGGCCTGTGACATGGAAAACCACACTGCATGCAGCTGGGCAGCAACAGCCTGTCAGTATGTTGAAGCACTTGCTTTTGGATTAATGCTCCCTGAAACAGTTCCTCCATGCGGGCTATTTCTCCCAGGTCTCTGCGGTGCTGGGGCGGTCTGACAGGAAGCTGCTAGAAAATGGGAAAGCAGCAAGGTCCCAGCGGTAGAAATGAGACAGCTGCTTCTTCTGTTGGGCAGACAGCTCGCTGAACAACTGCTCTGACAACCACCTGTAGGTCGACTGCACCTGGGTGTCGGTGAGCTCGGGGAGGAGGCTGCCCGCAGGCAGCCCAGCCTGGCGCAGCAGGTGGCCCAGCTCCTGCCTGAGGAAGCCAAACTTCAATACGTAGTCATACTGGATGAGGCAGGGCCGGCACAGGCTGACGAGCGGTTTCCAAGCCACGCTGCCGTTGTGCATTCCACTGTCGAGGACCTCCTGGATGAAGCTGCTGAAAGAGGGGCTCATGCCCATGCCCTGCAGGAACGTGGCGATCAGCCTGTGAAAAGGGTCCCTGACAAAGAGCACTTTGGTGTAGGATCCCAGCATGGCCTTTATCTCCGTCTGGTTGAACTTGCTCAGCCGCATCTCCTCAGTGTGCTGCCGGTGGTAGGGAAGCAGCACTGGCAGCGTCACATTTCCCTCCTCCAGCTTCTCCAAGAGCTGCTGCCATTCCTCCACCCCTGTTGATGGCACTTGGCAGTACAGGAGATCCAGCTTAGTGTTCACTCTCAGACTTGGGAGCAGGGAGGCTCTCTTGTCCCAGCTGCTCGGCAGCGTGGTGACTTTGCCTGCTCGGCTGCAGAAAGCTCTCAGTCTCCTCTTCCTGAGCTGCTGGACATGAAGGAAGGTGTCCAGTGTCAAAGTGAAACCCTCCTCTGCCTTGAGGGCCAGGTCACCTGGGAAACACCATTTGGAGACAGGGGTGAGGAAGGAACACAGCGCTCCAAGTCAAATCCCCAGCACATGGTGCTGTAGCAGGCTCTTCTCCAGTTATTCCAATGGGGAAAGGATACAGCATGGACAAAGATGGGTAGGAGAGGGGAAACCAGTCCTGTCTGGCAGGGAGCTTGGCTTTGCTGGGAAATGGGTTTCTGTCCCCATGAACACATGAGATTACAGGCACTCAGACCCCCCCTTTCCCCAAATCACCACATCTGAGGACTGACCTCAACCACAGATTTATTCCACAGGCCCTATTCTCCACTAAATCCTTATTTTGCTTTCAACTCCTGGCTTTTAACTGAATGTCACTGAGGTGAGTTTACCAAAGAGTTAGAAATATTCTGAGACTGGGGAGAAGTAAATTGGTTTGTAGCTACAAATACATGACGTCCTGCAACCCTTTTGCATCTGTTAATAGGTTAACATCAGCTATCAAGTATACGAGAAAGTAAGGGATTATTTTTAATGGCACAGGGTGATTTAGGGATCCAAATGACATCACTTCTTGCATCACTCCCATATGTAAATTTCTTCTCTTGTAGATAAAAAGGCAAAAGCAAATAGAAGTGAGATGACAACAAAGCAAATATAAAAGGCAAAAGCAAATGCAAAGACACTATGAGAGTCAGTTTAATTTCTCAAATTTCAGCTTTGCTTTTTTGTTTTTTTCTTCTTACTTTTCATGTGATAAAGCCGTACTGGGTCTGAATGTGGAAGATTAATGCCTGCCTTTTTAGTTTATTTTCTTTAGCAGCAGCACATCTGCCCCATCTGCTCACTGCAGGCATTTGGCAGCCCTGGGGAGACAGTTTGATGGTTTGTTCTGGGTCCTTGGGAAGCTAAATATTTGGGGAGGCTCTTGCACAGGGCCGAGCAGCACAGTTAAACTTAGGCAAAGGACATCAGGACAACAGGAAGAAACACAGCAGTGCCTGAAGCTATCCTGAGCTGTTCTTTGACTCACCCAGCCCCAAAATGACAATGTCTGCAAAATCTAGTGATGACTTTGCCCTGGAATGAAGGGAACTGGAGGGGAGGGATGCATTTTTTAGGCAAGAAATGCAATAATCATCAATACCCCTGCTCCCTCCCACCTTCCCAACAGCATTTCACCCATCCTAGCAAAGACTTTGGGAGTTACCTCCAGCAGCCTGACACCTGTTTTCCCCACCACACCTGAGATCAATGACCCCACTAAGGACATAAAGCTGCAGGGCCCCATAGCAAGGACTTTCTCCACAGGCACTGTACAAAGGGAGGCATTTTTCCACCGAGACCCTCTGGGAGAAGCTCCACGTCCCTTCCCCTAGGGCACATGCAGAGCCCAGGCCTTACCTCGCTGTCGGTGGGCCGGGGTGTGGAGGAGCAGCCTGCAGCCCAGGAAGGCAGCGGTGGCCAGGGCGGCAGCGAGGACCAGGCGGGGAAGGAAGCGCATTCTTGGGGTGCCCTGGGTGAGAGTGCCGTGCTGATCAGCAGCGTGGGACCGAAGCAAGGGTGCTGGGGAACCTCCTGTGTTTGTTTAACACACCCAGCCGGAGCTGGGTTAAAGTACTGTTTGGGCAGCAGCTCGGCTGGCGCAGGGAAATGGCCTGAGGCACAGCAGGTGCCTCCTGCCTGCGTTTACAGCGTGACATTTTGAGGCAGAATCTGACTTTTTATTCAGTGTCTGCACCATGCTAGGTGCCAGTGCTCCCTGTGAGGAACAGGCCCTGCGTCCCCACTCCTGTGCAAGGTCCTGCAGAACCGCGTGGGGAAAGATGTCCCTCGTCCCCTCATGCTCCCAATTCTCTGCTGGCTTTGGCCCTCGGTGAGGCACTTCTGGGAATGCTGCCATGGGGAGCAGCCTGTCCTGGAGCTGAGCAAGCAAGTGCTGGTCCTGCCTCTGTGGTGCTGGGGAG
Source organism: Pomatostomus ruficeps (assembly GCA_013400735.1). NCBI lineage: Eukaryota > Metazoa > Chordata > Aves > Passeriformes > Timaliidae > Pomatostomus > Pomatostomus ruficeps. The sequence goes on from VYZT01020468.1 coordinate 151,571, forward strand.
TCTTGTAAGCTAGAAACTGTGTCAGGGGAGGCGATGTGACAGGGCACAGCCAGTGTCGGGTGGCAGGTCCATGATAAACCACGGACTGGAAGTGCTGAGCTGCTGCTTGTGTCCTTTTTGCTGGGGGCCGCTTAAAATCTGCGACTGCTGCAGAGACACCAGGCAGTGCAGCGGCCCTATTATACAAAAAACGGGGTGTGCTCTCATACAGGCAGACAGAAGTGCTGCTCCTTCCCTTCCCCAAGGGGCCACCCCGTGTGATGGAAACCCACCTCCCAGGAGCTCTTGAGGGTTGTGCCACGGGCGGATTCGCTCTCCTCTGGACAGCCGTGGCTTTCCCAGCAGAGGGTGCTCTGTGTCTGGGGAAGCCCTGCCCACCGCTGGTGGAGGCGAGGGATGAGGGCTCTGTCAGCGCTTCCCCACTGCGGCTTAGGGGACGAACTTCACAACTGCCGTGGCCTCATTTGTGCCTTTTAAAGCCTTTCCGCAGCGAGGAGGCGATGTTTCCTCCATACCCACGTTGGGAGGTCAGCCCCTGTGGCGAGACCCTGCTGCGTGTGTCCCTGCAACCTTCCCCCCAAACCTGGGAGAAGCCTGGTACAACGAGAGCTGGGGATGTGCAGGGGCAGGAGGGAATGGCTACGCTTTGCTTCCCTTCCCAGCAGAAGATACTCATTTTTCTTTGAGCTGCAGTGCTAATCTTGCCCCGCCCAGCCCGATGGGTCTTAGGGTGACTAAAGTGGTGCTCAGCAGCTCTTCTCCTCCGCAGCTCCCGGAGCTGCTCTTGGGCAGCATCACCTGTGGCCTGGGCACACACCTGAGCAGCAGAGCCCTGCGGGGGCTGCAGCAAAAGCTCTCCCAGCTGCCAGCACACCCGGCTCCAGTGCCTCTTTTGATCAAGAGGCTGCAGTGAGGTTAACAAGTGAAAGGGCAGAAGGAGCTCTGCAAGCGGCCCTGTTTGAGCAGGTGGCAGCAGCATGTGCCTTCTGTACTAAAATACAGTTCAGCAGGGACTGTCCCAACCACAACCCGAAGTGCAGCTGCAATGGGTAGGTAGAAATGCAGCTGATTTTTATTTTACAGTCATAAGGTGAAAGCAAAGAGACATTATCTGTCTGAGGGGCAGTAAGAAATAGTGGAAACCCCCCTTTGCATTGTAAGGAAACAGAACTTACCAAGTTACATCAGAGTTTCATCAGAGGGGGGCACAGTGTCTGCTGTGCCTTGGTGACCTGCAAACAAGAGGAAACTGCCCCTGAGCCACCAGGGGCTGGCTTTGGGGAGCAGCTGCTTTGCCTTGGCTGCTTCAGCTGCTGGGCTGACATGGGACATTGTCAGAGCACAGCTGGCTGAGCTCCTCAACTGGGGGCTGAACTCCCCCTGGGCAGCAGGGCCAGGTGTCAGTGGGCATGAGCATACAAACACCTCTCAGAGGCCTGTGTGGATCCCATATAGTGGTGTCCCTCCTAACTGACAGCAGCACTAACAGGCCAGGGGCTACAAGGGCCTTGAGCAGCTGGAATTGCCCTGTGGATGCAGAGCCACATCCCAGAAATGCCTGGGGCTGCTGTGGAGGTATAAGGAAGAGAGAAACAGGGAACCTCTCCTCCCTCTAACTTGTATCTGCCATTTAAATGGTGATTTTAAAAATTACTTCTTTTCTTGCCCCCTGAGATTTCTTTTAAATTTTTGTTTTGGTCTGGAAGGTTTTCTCAAGTGTCTGTAGAAACTTGCTGAAACTCACTGCTGGGCTTTCCCTGCTTGCTTTCCATTCACCACTTAGCAACAGCCAGCAAAGCTGAGACTGCAGTCCTTGGGCTGAAAGGCTTCCTGCTATACATTTGTAGGGAGACAGCAGCTTTTTTGGGCACAGAGGCTGAGTCAGGTGTGGAAATGCATTCACATCCTACTATTTAATGCAATTGCACAAGGGAGTTGGGGAAATTCATATGAAGCTTCCCATAATTTAGGAAAACCCTCACTGCTATGAATGTGAGAAAAAGCTATTCTCTTTTTCTTTACATCAGCAGTAGGATTGCCTGAATAAGGATTTCCAGATTTTTCCCCACCAATATCTTGAACAACATTGCCTTGGGCTCCCTTTTTTCCTCACAGGACACAGACCCTTTGGAGATTCTCTTCTACATTAATAAACATCCTCCTCTTCAGCTCTCCTGCATTCCTTCCACTTCCAAATTTTGCAAAGTATTGTCTTGTGTGACCATGACCCGTGGGCACTGGTGTGATTGTTCCCCCCCTTGTTCCTCCTCATGCCTGCCTTGTGGGAATGTGAACTTTGCAAAGTGATGGCAAACACTGCCTCATTTGGAGAGGGATGTTTTTTCATTACGAGGAGAGGAAGAGCGGAGAGGAAGCCTTCTTATCCCTCTTCTTGTTTGGAAACTTGCATATAACATCTATGTCTTGCAAGTAAATTTGGGCCCATCTCTCAACAGAAACATGGGAGCAGCTGGAGGAGGAACAAGCTTCCCTGCTCCCAGAGCATCATTTAACATGAACAGTCTCTGGTCTGTGGGAAGGATGGTCCTGAGAGCAGGGCTGCCAGGCTGCTGGCTGGGGATGCATTGCACTGAGTGAAGGAGGATTCCTTGAAATCAACCCAAAAGGTCAAGGGTGGGAGCAGGTATTTGTGGATAAACTGGGGGTTCTGCAGGTGGCCTCTTTTCCATCACATCTCCGGATTCCCAGAGCTCCTCTCTCTGTGTCTGTGGAGAACCTTGGCTGCCCAGCTTGCTCTGAGGGTGGGGCACACGCCCCATCACCCGCCCACAGGGCTACCTTACTCTCAGGGATGAGGTATAGCACTTTAGTGCATGAGCTGGAGCCTATGTGTAAGCATCAGCTCCTTCAGTTGTATGGTCATTTCCAAATTTGGCCAACCCATTTGCTTTCTGGTGGGATTTGGGATTTTCTTCAGTCTAGCTCCTGCCAGATGTGGGTGAGCCAATCTACCCACTACCCTGAGTCCATCCCCATCTCCTCCAGTGCTTGCATTCAGCGCTGCCACTGTTACCAGTGGGTTTGGAAGGGGGTCATTTGTCCTTTGCCTTGGGCAGGGAGCACCAGAATGGCTTTGGGCAGGCAAGGAGAAGCCAAAGGCCCCAGGGACTGCCCCACACAGCAGCATCCTGGGACTGACCAGCAGTGGACCAGAAATAGTTACGCAATGTGGAAAGGAAAGGAAAGGAAAGCAAGTTCCCATTGCACCCAAGGAATGGAGCAGGTAGGACAATGTTTGGAGTGGTTGTACAACTCCGGTGCTTCCTGTTTTCCCGCAGGCAGGAGCTGTGATTGTCACTTCTTATTCAGCTCCTCATCCTGGGAGGAAGACAGTATCGGGCTGTCCGGGGGCAGCAGGATGTTTATGTGGCAGGCTGAGTCAAGGTGCTGCTTTTAATACGCCCCGGAGCAGAGTCATTGGGGGAAATGTACATTTTAGAGTTGGGGTGGGGTTTTTTTAATAAAAAAGGCTCATGAACATCTGAAGTGCTTTGCAATTGCCATCGAGCTGTATGGCTGAATGCCAGCGCTGGGTGTCATTTCTTTCAGAGGGTATTACACAAGGATTTTACAGGGTGCCATGAACTGCTGGTAATTTAGGGAGGATTCGTCTAATTAGTGATGCTATATTGAGAGGCTTTGCTTAATTAGTACTTAAGCTGTTAAACTTTGCATTGTCTCAGCCAGGCCCACATCAACCAGAGCACCTAATGGTGGTGGAGAGAGGACAAGGCAGCTATGCTGCCCCTGCCAAGTGCCCATCCAGAGGACTCCTCTCTCCCTGCTTTACTAAGGATAAGGGTGTTTTCCTGGGAGGGGGAACCAAGGGATCCAATGAGACTCAACTTTTTTAAAAATATGGGGATTACAGCCATTATCTCTCTGCAGTAGCAGATGGGAATCACATGAAAAAAAAATAGCATGGATCTGGATCTATGTGTGCGGGGGAAGGATGCTCATGGGGCTAGTGCCCATAACATCCATCCTATCACCTGGCGTGGGACCAGCAGCCATCCGTCCCATTGCCTCCAGCCCATCACCTGCCATGGGATCAGCAGCCATCCATCCTATTGGCTCTATCCCATTGCCTGCCATGGGACCAGCAGCCATCTGTCCCATTGCCTCCATCCCATCACCTGCCATGGGACCAGCAACCATCACCTCCATCCCAGCATCTCCTCGTGGAACTTTGTGGTGCCACCTGAACAGCACAGGACCTTTTACCACTGAGTGTTTCTCCAAGCAGATCTGAGTCTTGCTTTGTGTCCCAAGCTCTTCCTGGCCTTCCTCTCTCTTTCATGCTGCATCAGAGAAATCCAAAGTGCTCCCAGACAAACCAGGCAATGCCTATGCATATGTGGTAATTTGGAAAATCTAATCCTTCACCTTTTCTTTCTCATTACATGAATTTTATTTCATACAGACACCTCTGCTCTTTGGACTGTTCTTCCCTTTGGGACCCGAGTAAGACAGAGATCCTGAAAGAACTCTCAGGAGCAACTTTTCCACCCCACCAACATAGGGAAAAAGCCTCTGCTTGGCCCCCAACTTCACAGAGGTGGGAGGATTCTTTCTTGGGTGGCCACAGTGGCATTGCTGGGGGCAGCACAGAGGAGATTGGGGTCTGAAACATCTCAAAATCTCCTGAAAAAGAGCTGCTGGTGGTGAAAAACAGGATGGTGGGAAGAAAACTTCTGTTCTAAAACATCACTCACTGGAACCAGACTTTGATCTCTCTGCTGCAGTCCCTGATGGGAAGGGGAGGTGTGGGCTGGGAGGAGATGGGCAAGGGAAGAGGGGATCTCATGGGATTTGGGCTTGTGTCTCCTGTGGATCCTCTTTTCCTGAGCCTCAGCTCTCACAGCAAAATGGCTTCCCCAGGCTTCACACCCTGTGCGTGCCCTGTTTTTGGGGGAAGAAGCAGTTTTGCTTTGCTTACAGCAGCATTTTCCCCTTTTTGTGTCATTTTTTGTGCTGCAGCCTGGTCAGGTGAGGAAAGCTCTCGTGTGTCTATTGCTGGACATGGGGGGATGGATTCTCAGGCAGCTTTTGCCCAGGGACTGGCTTTTGCTGATGCTTCTGAAAGCTGAGCTTGTCTGAGGGTGCACCCAGAGATCTGCCCACTGTTCCTGGCCTCTGCCAAGGGAACGCTGCCCCATGACACTGCAGGCTATCATGTTTTCTTGGTTGCTGGTTGTTTCCATTATTCACACAGCAACACTTTAAATATTCAGAGATCTCTTGACTGGTTTTTCAGTGTCTTGTGGAGGAGGAGGAGGTGGCAGCATGGCTCGCTGGGGCCTCCACTCCTGGTTTAGTAGGATGCTATTTCTGATGAGAGGTGTTTTTGGGAACTCCGGAGCCTACGGCCCTGACTCCGTATCAGAAGTGGCAGAGGGGAAAAGTGTTTAAGGTCTGTTTGTTTTACTTTTTTGTCCAGACAATAAGCCAGCAAATACTCCCAGGTTGTTTATATTTGGATAAGGCCGTTCGTGTCCTGTGAAAGGAAAATGACACATCTACTACTTCTCCTGGGGAGAGATGGTGTGGGACAAACGGACCCTGCTGCAGGCAGCTGTGGCTGCCAGAAGCCCATTGATGCCACTTCTGGGATGTGTGGGATGGCCTTGGCACTGTAGTCCAGATGGGGAAGCATGACAAGGGCACAAATGCCTATTTTTTTCTCTGTTGGTGGCATTAGTTCGGGCACAGGAAGGGCAGAGCTTGGTCCCCAGTGCCAGCCCCAGGTTGCTGCCTCCTTTTCCGCTGGGATATGGGGCTGTGGACACTGGGAGGTAGCCTCATCAGACTTCCCATCCAACAAGTTGGTTTTGGAGTCTGTGGGATGTGAACCACAAACTGAAATTCTGTTTTCCTGTGTTTTTCCCAGAAGCTCAGCCCCTCCTGCCATGGCACTGCATGTGGGAAAGACAGGAGGCACCAGGGTTTGGCTGCAGGGCTTTGGGCTGCCTCTGCTCAGCTCTCACCATCCCTAACCAGGGCATCAGGTACCTGAGCCCCCAGGGACACCCAGCAGATCATGCCTGTGTGTTCCATCTGTTCTGGCTCCCTCACACCTTCCTGCAACAAATGGGATTTAGCAGCTGCAAACAGGACCAGCATCAACTCTGGGACTGAGCCAGTGAGGATCAGTGTCCAGCCCCATCCTGGGACTGGCAGAGCCCCCTGTCTCAACACAAGCCTTGTCTGAGCACAAGTCACCACAGGATTCATTTGGGGTACAACACACACAGCGTGCCCCTTATCCTGAGGCCGGGTCTCTTGGGATTTGGAGTCTCATGCCGTTGTCCAGACGCCTGGAGCTGAGGGATGCCCTGCCCTCCTCTGCTCTACTCCAGGCCTGTCCTGCAAACCAGATGCGTACCTGAGGTGTTTCACAGAGGCTGAGCAGCCTATCATGGCAAGTCACAACATGAAGGTTCCAAACACTACCCCAAAACAGTTTTCTTATTTTTTAAAAAATTTAATTTGTTAAATCACTCACTTGCAGAAAGCACCACCTGCTTGTCCTATAGGGAAAGGTCAGGTAGAGGGAAGAACCAGTGAACTTGAGGCACTATGGCCCTGCACCAGGTCAGGGAAGAAGAATTTTCAGAGGAATTTGCAGAGCCTTGGGAGCTCCTGGGATGGCTCTGCTGGCTTCACCCTGGTGCAGGTGCTGTGAGACAGCACCAGGAACTCACAGGTCTACTGCAGTCTGTAACTCCAGGTGGGTCCAACACCCTCTTTCTTGATGTGAAAATTGGTCAGAATTTTTTTTTTAATTTCCTCTGGGTTATTTTTATCTAAAAGTGAAGAAAAGAGAAACTTCTCTTCCTACTGGTTTTTTCCCCTGGAGTTTTTGGAAGAAGTAAGAGGGGAAGTGGCTTTCCTCCTTCATTCAAAGTTGTCAAATGCAGCCAAAAATTGCCTCCTCCTCCCATTATTTTACTTCTATTAGTAAATCTTGCCTGTCTGTAAATTGGGCATTCTGTGAAAACAACCAGTCCCCAGCCTCTCCTCTCTGAGGAGCCTACATGGCAGATACAGGTCAAGGGAGCTGTTCAGTGCTTTGATTTACCTACCCAGGGGTACACAGGGAGACAGGAAAGGAAGAGCCCTGTGCTGCTGTCACTCCTGTTTATCCATGTCTTCATCTGTACATCTCAGTTGACAAGAAGAGTTGCCTCATTGCAAAATCTTCCATCACCTCCCTTCCTGCCACCCTCCTGGCCACCTCCACTGCTACCTGAAGGACATCAGTTTGGTGACATTAGTTTGGTGACCAGCCATGACACTGGCAGTGGCACATGACCTCCTCCTTGGTGCTGCCCTTTCCATTTTTGGGTGTGGTGATTGCAGCAGAACAACATAAAGTGTAAAATTACATTGATTTAAATATGATTTTTTCGCCTTCAAATGGTTGTTCTCAAACAATTCTGCCCATATTATTCAGCAGGATCATGTTTGTCTCCCCACACATGCTGAGGTTCATTTGATTTAAGTATTTCCAAACAGTCTGGAGACAAGGGAAGCAACTTCTTGCCACCTGCAGCACCACACTTCCTCAGAACAAAAACATGATGTTATGAATGAAAAGGCCTGGAAACACCAAAAAACCACTTGAGAAGAAAAAATCTGTAAACGAGCAAATCAGCATCCTTTCACATATGGCCACAGTTAAAGAAGCAGGAGATCTGGGTGCCAAGGCAGTTTTGGTCTGAAAAAGCCCAAAGGATTTCAGCGCCACGTCCTCATCCAGGGCTTAAAGTGCAGCAGCTGCTGAAAGTCATGCTCTGGTGCTTCACCTGCCCCAAGTGCTGAATTCAGAAGCAGGCAATGAACCTCTGAGCTGACAGGCCAGGAAAGCCACGAAATGGAGGACCAGGGACCTCTGTGCCTGAAGGAAAGGCCCGGGAGAGGTGAACAGCTCTTTCACCCCAGCAGCCATCTGACTCTACAAGCCTTCATCTTACCATATGCCTGTTTCCTCTGAGTGCAGCTGTGGCAACAAACTGTGTTTCAGGAGCTCTTTGGAAACGGATTTCAGATGCACCATAGCTAACTCTTACTTAAGACCTGGCAGCAGGTTTTACCTTTGGGAGCTTGTGACCCCAGCTGGTTGTTGCACCATGGCTGAACATCCTTGGCTCATTCTCCTGGTGAAGATAAAGAAGGAGACAAAGATGAATGATGGAGAGGTGACTCCCCTGGGAAAAACACCCTCAGACAGGCATCCATTGCTTACTTCAGCCTCTGAGGGAGGGCAAGCCAGCAGGGAAGAGGTGGGAAGGTGCTGAGGAATCCATGCTGTGTAGATGTCACACTTAGGGACATGGCTTAGGGGTGGCTTTGGCAGTGGCAGATTAATTGCTGGACTCGATGATCGTAGAGGTCCTTTTCAACACAGATGATTCACTGATACTTTTACCAGCTCCTGAGTGCTGGGATCATTGTGGGAGTGGTGCCTCAGCCCATGGGATTTAACTGGAGCAGAGCACTGAAATGCCCCTGAGAACTGGCTCGTGGGTACTCCTGAGGCTTTTTTTGGAGTCTTGGCTGGTGGTTTGGTGTTGCTTCAGCACATACCCTCTCTTCTACTGCAGCTCCAGCAGCCCCTTTGCAGAAGACCATGCTGGTGTCCCCAAAGAGCTGCCAGTGCCAGCTGCCTCTATAAATACCCCTGGTATAAATTCAGAGAGCTCCATCCCTGGCAGGCACCATCCTGCCTCTGATCACTGTGTTGTAGGGTGCCGGCCTGGAAACTCACAGGGCATAGAGCACTGCCACAAGAGAAACAGCTGTTAATGCCTTGTTAGAAGGCTTACATTTCCCTTTTTGACTAGTTAGTAAAAGTGATGCAGTAGTGGCTCTCTGGTACTTCAACATTTCCATGCCCTTGGTCTTATATGTCAAATATTTCACCCTTTGTACCAGGACAAATTGTTTTTAGAAAGCCAACTGAGCCCCATGTGCATGCCAAAGTTCTGCAGCTCCATGGCAATGAGCCTGGGAGCTGGGCTGAGATGTCTCTGTGTGGGTCAGACCTGTGGGCTGTTCTTTCCCTGTTTCATGGAGGAGTCAGCATGAAGCTTCCCATGGTTGCAGAACACATCCTTCCATTCTGAAGACTTGAGTTTCCCCAGTGGCAGTGGCTAAAGACAGCTCTTACCCCCTGCCCTGGGCAATAGCAGCAGTGGTATTTCTCAGGCTGACCTAAAGGGACATTTCTTTACTGGGCTGTCCTTGCCCAGACTGATTTTCTGAGTCTTTTCACATGATGAGGTCAAGTCCCTGGGAACAGCCCTGTTGGATCCAAACCTGTGTGAGGAGGAGGGAAGCCTCTCTGGCCCGTGCCTCTCTGACAGCTCCCTGCAATGGTAAAGGGTGTCTTGGGGGTGGGCTGCAGCCAGAGCTGCTTTCAGTCCTGAGAGCCACATTTTTGACATCCACAGCCCCACTAAGAGAATCAAGATTTATTCTTAAAAGGAAAAAAATATGCACTTTCCCTCTCTTCAAGGAAAACTCTCGCTCCCTTTTGCTTTCTTGCCAAGAGGAATGGCTTGCTGGGGGTTGAGGGAAACTTCTGCTCAGCACCAGGCAAATGCATGAATTCCTTTCCATGTTCCTCTTGGCACATCTCCTTTTAGCACTTGAGGACTTTTTCCCACGTCACAGAGAAAAGCAGGCAAGGGGAAATAAGAGCCGGTGGGCAGCAGAGCCCTTGCCAGTGCTCTTCCTTTCATAAATGATGCTAGTGGTGGGTTTGGAATAAGTTTTTGGGGTGTCAGTAACCCCCAGGACAGACATAGCTAAGAAGAGGGATGCCTTTGCATTACAGGAGACTGATAATTATTGGCATTCAGGCTTGAAACAGCCTGTCCTGAACTGACACTCCGGTGTCCTGCAGAGCACAGGCAGAGGTGGGGAGAAGCCCCTCGAGGCAGGTCCACATGTGCTGCTCCACCCTGCAACTCTAGGGACTGTTGGGGAGTGTGGGTGTGCTGGAGAATGTGGGAGCTGTGTCATGGGGGAGTGGGAAGGGTGGGAGGAATGACTGTTCTGTGCTTATATTTATCTCCCAGTTGATGACCAGGCTCACAAAGTAGGATACACCTCCCTGGAGCCCGGCAAACTGACAAAAATCTACCTGGGAAGGATGCAAACCCAAACCCCCCTACTAAAAATATGCAGGCAAGTAGAGATTTTCCAAAACAGAGTTCCAGAATGCTGAACTTGGTGGTGATTCATCGGAGGAGGGGGGCACAGCCTTTATTTTTTCCCTGAAGGAGAGCAGGAACAATGTAAATCCTGAATCTTATCCAAGCCACCCCCTCAGCTGGGCTGCTGTGCTTTGAAGCGCCCATCCATAACCCCGTAGGCACCGGCTTCCCAAGAAGGCAGACCTGCCGCAAAAACAGGAATCCCTTATCAGGCAGCAGGAAATCCTATTTTTACATGAAGTTCAGAATAAAAATAAAAGGGAAATATATGCTCTGTGGGTGCAGGCTAAAATTAAACCTGGAGCTTCTCCCCTGATGGCTGGCTCCTGCCACTCCCTGGGTTGGGAATCCGATGGTGAACAAAAAGGAGCCGGCTGTCCCTGGCTGCTCTCAGTGGGATCTGCTCTGCTGTGGGGCCTTTCTCTTCTCAGTGAGCTCTATGAGTGTGGCTTTAATAAATCACCTTGAGTCAGTGCTGTGGCCAAGGCCTGTGCCCTGGGAAAGCAGGAAGAGGTTCCTTTGCCTCTTCTTCATGTGGGTCCTTAATGTATTTCTGAGCCAAATTCTGCAGTTTCGGACTGGCCTGTTGGCTTGCCTGACCTGTGCCCAGCCTAGGCCTTTCTCTGACCAGTTTCTGCATCCAGGTGGTCCCACAAGATGTACTGAGGCATCATGAGGGTCTGTCTTGCCAGAGCTTCCCACTTTGGATCTGCTCCCCACAGGGGATGAACTGGCTGGGATTTGAGCACTGCTTTACAAAGTTCTCTGGGATCTATAGTAATGAAACAAGCCCTAAGCCACAATCCCCAAACCTCTTCCTTTCCTGCAGTCCAACACTGAAAAGTGACTGCCAGAAGAGCGCTGTGGCTGTGTGTTTTCATTACCACTGTGATTTGTACAACAAATGCAGCCCATTTGCAGCCACACTTCTGTTCTTCGACATCTCGGGCCTTTGCCAGCTGAAGCCACACTCAGGGCTTTGCTCTGAGCTGTACCAGCTTCAGCAGCTCTGTGGGGCAAGCTGGCACTGAGACAAGTCCTACAGGGACAGTGAAGGTGACCCTGATGGCACTTCATCAGCATTTCTGTCAGGCAGCCCATTTCAGGGTTTTCTGTCTTGGACCTTAGACCAAAAGACTTTTTGTTTGGCTTCCAAAGAGCAATTAAACTGGATCCAGAAATGTCACTGGGTAAAATGAATCATGAGGTGCAGACCTCTTGGCTGACCACAATGATATTTTATATATGTGTGTGTATATATATATATTTATATATGATCGACCTACCTCCTGTCTATTTTCTTTTTCTGCAACAAAGCTTCACTCTGAGCCTTTGGCTGCAAAATATATCATAAAAGTTAGTTTGCTTGAAATAAATATTTGAGGGCATTTTCAACCTCCATCAGGAGAGCAAATCCCAGTAAATATTGAGCAGAGCAGCCCAAGTTAGCCAGATGCCTGCAGGTGCTTAGCAGGGCCTTGGCTTGCCAGGTGCACAGGAGTTTGAGCAGAATTTCCTTCACCTGAGCTGGTCTCCTCCTACTTAGTGAAATTACAGGAAAGTTTGAAAGGGTGGATAGAGAATGGTGGTGTTGGGTTGCTGCTAAGAGCCAGATTGTTGAGAGGGAACAGCCCCTAGAGAACAGGTAGGAAAATTGGGGAAGGAAAGGGAGGGTGAACGAAGAGAAAGTATTTGCATACTCTTGAGTATCTAGGGCTAGAGGGAGTTGTCTGGGTTGTCTCAGCTGTGGTGTCATTTTTAGAAGATGGCTTTTTGGTTTTGGGAGAAGGCAGAGTTGCAGCGTCTGCTGCTGCTCCTGTTTGTGGCTGGCCTGGACAGTTGCATGTCTTGAAATTTAATGTTGCAGCATTGTTTGCTTTTCTTCTTATGCACTGAAAGGGGTGTATGTGGAGAGCCCCTCTCAGCCTTGCCAGCTGATGTGGACAAGCAATTAAATGGTTTGGGGTAGCGCTGTGTATGAATGACTGCATGTGGCTTGCATGCAGTGGAAAGTAAAAGCCCCCCAGAAATGCAGGTCTGTGATCACTGCTCTGTTGTGTAAGTGCTTCTCACTTCTGCTGTTTACTGTAAAATGAAGTGGTGAAATATGGCTTAAAAGAGAAGTGATGCGAAATGCTGGCTGGTCTGATTCGGAAAAAAACCACTGGCTCCTCTTTCTCCACAGGGTGCAATCTATTTGGAACATTACCATGTAAAATTGTTTTGCTTATTCTTAAAAGGTTATGTGCTGTAAAGCATCACCTTGCTGTTTTGCCCCTTCATGATCACTGTAAAAACTGTCCAAGCAGCTCCTGTTCTGGAGAAGCTGGGGGGCTCTGGCCAGGCCCTTGTCCTTCCTGGAGGTAGGGGCTACATACTAGACTACAAATAGAGCATTTAAAGTTATTTTTATTTCATTTTCTGGAGGGCACTAAATTTGCCGGCTGTTCCTCTTTCAGTGAGAGGTGATTTGGGGGGATTTAATGTTAAAATCCTGTGTCATGCTGTGGTGCTCCTGGGCCATATCATGTATCTGTATTTGATGTTGGATCAAGCCTGTGCAATGATTTTTCCCTTATCTCTGAAAAAGAGAGGCATATGGGGCCAGTGAAAACAGAGGTACACGTGAACATCTTTGGGTTGGCATTGGGAGGGGTATGTGAGTGAATCCTCTGCCACAAGCCCCTTGGGTAAGAGGCTTCCTGAGTAAGGACAGCACCTACAGGGAAGGGATAAAAGAGAGGTATTCCTTTCTTTGATACAGGGTGTTTGGCTCAGATATTGAACTTTTGATCTGACCGCAGTAACTGGGAACAGCAAGTCCAGGAGGTGCACTGAGATGAGGGATGGAGTGGGCTTCCCATGCCATGGGGGCCATCAGGACCCCCGGGCTGCTGCAGCCCCAGGCTGCCACCAACACAGTGTGTCAGGAGAGCTCACTGGGACTTTGGGGATTCAGATGCAAACCTGTGTCCAAGGTCCCCTATGTGACAAAGGGCAGGTTGGCCCTAAGCAGAATGAGCTGCCCATCTGGTCACTCTCCTCAGGCAGTCACAGGTGCCCAGAGGTGATAGGGGCTGTGCCACCACAGTAAGAGGGGTAAATGCAGAGCTCATGTCCCTGGAGATTTTGGGGGCTTTTTGCCTGTGATAGAAACTGTGAGTGTTGCTGGAGTGCAAAATGCAGAGCTTGAGAGGCGAGAGTGCAGGGCAGGACTGAAGGTGGGCACCAAAGCTAGTCCATCACCCTGAAGCGGGGAAGGACTCCATGTGGTCCTCTCACCTGCTGTCTCAGCCAGTGCACTTGAGTTTCTTGAATCTGGTCCCCATTTCACATTCAGCAGAAGAGAACAAATTTCGCAACACAACGTGTTTAGGGGAGGAATTGGGGGGGTGGGGGGAATCTGTCAGTCCTTCTTTTCTGAGATGTTTTGAGAGTCAAATTTTTATCAGAGGGAAAAAAACCCAACCCAAGATTCAAAACAGGAAACTCTTATCAGCTTGCCAGGAAGCTCTATTGCTTAGTGGAAGTGTTACCCTACGGTCATTGCTACTTTCAGTAGCTGTTTGTGAGTAATTTATGGCTTCAAGATGGGCGTCAATCTTCCATGCAAGCAGGGGAGAGGCCCTAAAGCTGGAAGGAGTAGTGGTAGAAATAGAGGGTGGAGGGGAAATACCGAGGAACAGGATTTGTATTATCTCACTACATATATTTACAATGATAAGATTTTCATTGTCTCCTATGGTAAATTATGATCCTGTTTTTGTTCTGTATTTGGATCAGGAAAAAGCAAACCTGTGTCTTCAAAAAATGCAGAGACTTAATGTTCAGTAACTGTTATTCAGCAGAAGTAATCGAGGGACTTGGGATAATACGTAACTTCTTGGCAGGGGAATTTCTAAATTAATGCCTTATGGAGTTCTGTGTGCTTGGATTCTAAATGTGTGCAGGTGTCTTTGTGTAAATCATATTTAATTTATCTAAAAGCTATTAAAACCTGTCAGAAGGGGTTTCCTGGTTCTCTTTCGTGTCCCAGTTTTGGTGTGCCCATTTCCAACACAAAGCACTTGTTCATGTCCAGAAGTAATTTCTTTAAAAACAGCATTCCTGCAAAGTGTCTTTGGATTTAAAAGTAAACAAAATAGTGCTAAAACTCTGTTTATCTGTGTCTGTGTGTATGTACTTTATGTAGAGAGTTCAGGGGCTTGTATCCCAAACCTGCCAGGTAGTTGTGCTGAACAGTTCTGGCTCGTGACCCAGTGTTTCTTTTTATTTTGCCTTTTTGTGCCCTGGTGTGTCTGTTCTAGTGCATTGTGGACTGCTGTCTCTCCTGCAGTCACCCAACATGACAGGGATCTTTCCACCAGACCTGTTTTGTGTCCCTCAAGCTGTATGGGGCAGGCATGCTGTGGAGAAGGAAGTGCGATGCTGCTGCCAGGTTATCATGTTTGTCATGTTGACTGCTGACTAAAGTACTTGTTGATCTCTCAGTTTGTGCTGGCAAATCTCTTTTGCTTAAAAATAAGCATTAAACTTTTGTCTGGAAAGCTGTACTTCTGGGCTGTGCAGAGAAAAGATAATTTCTGTGTGTGTAACCCATGACCAAATTCTTAAAGGCATTTTGGCAGCGGGACTGCGCAGAGGAGCTGGGATGTGTCCTGGCTGAGCTCACTGTGCACCACCAGTGATGCTGAGCTTGTTTCCATGGCCTTGCATTTAGAAATACATTGCGGTGTGACCAGGCTTTGGGAGTATGGGGACTGATGCTTTTTTGGGGGAGCAATGCATTTCTTGGCATGTCTTGGGCTGCCCTGTGGTTGGAGAAGTCCCTGCAAAATCAACATCAGGGAGGTGAATTGTCTCCATCCTTCCATCTCATCACAGACAGTGAGTGCACTTTGAAACCTGGCTGTGCCTATTGGCTTTTGGGCTGACATCCCTCTCTTAAACAGATCTTTTAAATACAAAGATTCACCCTTTTTGTTTTTTCACCCTCCAGTTTTTAAATGGTGCTCCTAAACCCAGAGCACTGTGTGTCCCACACTTCTGGGAAATTAGGTTATTCTAGGAGTGCTTGAAGTCTTTGGCCAGGCATTGTTGGTACACAGAGGTACAGCATTCTGACTGCATTGGTGTGTGAACCCACTTTGCTCTTTCAAAATGCACTTATCTTTCTAACAGGGCTTTGGAAAACATTTCTCTGAAACCCAGTAACCAGTGGCCTTTTTAACTCATTGGACTACATTCAGTGTTTGCACTAGCACTTCATTAGGAAGTAAATAGCTATTTGCTGGGGCTGTAAAAAAATCACTCTTCCTCTCCTTGTACCTTATCTCGTCTTCCTGGACAAAAGTCAAGAGGCTCTTTCCCCCCGCCCCTTCCCTCTTGGATATACAATTGAATACAAATGATCCAAGGAGTATGATATGCCAGGTATTTTGCACACTCATCTCTTGGGAGCTGATAACAGCAGCCTGTCTCTCTGGAAACAGCCTCTTGGCTGCTCACTCTTGCTGGAGTCAGCAGCTTCTAGCAGGGCCAGGAGGTGCTTGCCTCCCTTGTCCTTCCAGTGAAGGACTTTGGGGAAGACGTTGAGCTTGCATCTGATGCCTTGAGGTGCCTCAAGAATAATTAATGCTGTAAGCTCATTGGCATGGTTGGTGGCAGAATTGCAAACCTACAACCAGGGTGGTAGGGTCCTTGAAAGGCATCTCCTTAGCTAGAGGAGAAAAATGCGCTGCCTCTGACCACCTCTGTAGATGGTGGGAAGCCAGGTGGGAAGATGGTCTGAACATCCTCTTTCTGCAGGGTGTCTCCCAGTGGAGAAGGTGAACCCACCAGCCCTGTATTGTCCCAGCTTTGGCAGCCCTTCCATGTAAATCACAGTTCTGACATTCACAGCTGCAGTGAGAAGCTGAACCAGTAAATTCTCTTTGGCGACAAGGGAAAGGGCTGGAGTCGGCACGTGCCTCTCAGGCTGTAATGATGGCTCTCGGCAGGACTGCGCCAGCTTTTGTTCCCCTCTGTCCTCCTGAAAGGAAGTGGTGAAAGGCAGCCAGGCCGCCTTTATTTCTGTGAAATGGAGTGAAATGAGTGAGGCGACCCATCGGAAGCAGATCGTTAGATATTAGTGACCTTAAGTGATCTCTCCAGGGCCGAGAGAGAAGCAGATGGAAAGGAAAACGCATCCTCGTTTGTCACTTTAGCGTTCATCATCCACTGTTCTGCAGGCTTATTTGTCTCTTTTGTGAAGAAGACGTCCATGTTTCCTGCTGTGGGAGAGCAGCTTCTCCAGGAGGGTTGGACAGGCCCTTCATAGAGGCATGGCCTGGTTTCGACAAGCTCTAATTGCACCTGGCTGTATGGACATGGCACCTTGGCCAACTTCTAGCAGGTTTCCCATGTTTCCCAGTCCCACCTCTCTTTGTGCCTTTGGCAGCTTCTGTTGAGAGCTGCGCTGGGAAGCCACCTCTGCTGTGTTGCTGGAACCTTGCATGGAGTGGCTTTTTCCAGAGGCTACAGAACAAACAACAATACTCTTGCCTCTCTAGAAAGGCTTTTAGGCTGTCTACATAAAGTACTTTTCATCCCCCCTCCCACGGTGCAGGTTGGATGAAGATCTGTGCTTCCCCAAAGCCCTTGTGGGAGAGGAAGGACAGAGAGTGGCCTTGAGAAGTGTAATGTCTAAGAAAACTCAAGACTGCTCCTTCCAGGTCCTCAAGAGAGATGTAACCTTGCCCCTGAGTCTGTACTGAAATGCTACCAAGCCTGAGATGATGTGGTGCTTCTGGGGTTTGACTCAGCTGTGTAGGGGATGGAGGGGGAGGAAAAAGCTGTTCAAGCCTAAGCTTTGCCACTTCATAGGCAGCATGTGGTTTCTCTTCCGTGCTGTTCTGCTGAAGCGCTGTGCTTGACGCTTGGCAGAGTCCTCTCTCTTCACAGACATGGGGAATGTAGCTTTTAAGGCTAGGAAAATATTGCAGGGAAAGGGCTGGAGCAATTCAATCAGCTGAGCTTAAAGGAAAATATTGCTGCCAAACCTCACTGCCTCATCAGTCTCCATTCCTGTGAAGTGTTTGCAGGGGGAAAAAACCCAACCCCCTGCAAAAACCCCGCCACCAAGAAGGTCACATGGTTGCACAGACAGCTTTGGGACTGTCAGATCCATGGACTGCGGTTTGTTTGCTGTGGGCCTGGATGTTTGAGGTGTTCAGTCCCTCGTGTTGCACAGCATCGCTGTACATGATGGCTCCAGCTGGTCAGGCAAAGTGCACATGGAGAGAGCTGCTTACTGGGTATGCCACGTGCTGCCTGCCTTGGGCTGAAGTAGCTTTGAACTAGGCCTTAAAAACCAGGTCCCAGTGTGTCACCAGTACTTGGCCCACATGGGTTTTTTGGTTAATGCTTCCTGTGAGACTTGGGGTTGACATCCACTGCTTGCAGAACTCTTTTTCTGTCATGATCTCTGCTCCTGTACATGCAAGACTTCTCTGGGCAGTAAAACTTCTTTCTTAACTGTTCTTCCAGTCACTGGATTTTCTATTGTCCCTGAGCACCCTATAAAGCTCTAGACTAACATTAAACAGCAACCACTAGATCACCTCCTTTCCCCTTCCAAGGCTGCTTAATTTCAGAAGGAAGAGTGAAGCCTTGCATAGCTGAGAAGGAAGAAGAGCTTTAGGTGTGCTTTGCTATTGTACGTTGGTGGCTGCTTGGTGGGATCTGGGAAAAATGTCACCAGTTCTTTTTATAGTTTAGTTTGTAAGCTGTAATTTCTTGGCAGAGAAGATGATCACTGGTGTGTTTTTATCCCTTTGGCATGATGAGTCATCAAAGATGAAATTAATTAGAGAAATAATGTCTCTTGGTGGCAAATGGTGCAAGTTCTCAAGTTTGCCAAGGGTTCGTTCCATGCTAGAACTGGATTGATGGGTGCTCGTTAGTTGTTATGGAAGCTTAAGCTGCTTATGACCTTTCTGTGCACGCAGAAGAATTAAAATTCCCAATTTGGCATAGGAAGGAACTCTTTACTGAGGGGATGGATAGTTAAACCTAACTAGGGAGCAATTCTTCTTCTGAAAACTTAACGTATCTGTGAGCTGCCAGCTTGGACTGCAGCTATGCAGTTCTGGTACAACTGGAGATGCCTGTGCTGTGGGACATGGAAGCCTAAAGATGGTAGTATGCAGGGAATTCCTCCTAGTCTGTTTCGTGAATGGCTTAAATACAGTAGGCAGACAGGCAGCAAACTCTTCATTTTGAAACCTTTCCACTGTCTTTAGAAAAAACGCTGCTGAAACTCTGCCTTGAAAACTCGTGGTTGAAGGAGGTCAGAAAATAGCCAGAGAGCTTTCCCTGGGAGCTGTGCTTCCTACTGGCCTCTGTGCTGCCACCACCTTATAAGGAGCTTCTGTGATCCTCATCTTCCTAATAAATGTGTAGGATGGTGGGTAAAAACTGTTCAGGGAGCTTTTAGTTGGCATTTGCTTGCAGCGAACTTGTGTGGTGTCAGGAGAGGAATTCCATGCACACGCCCTTTGTTCGCGACAGGGCCCGGGCAAGGAGGGCGAGCTAATCCAAGGCCTATAAATATCTCCCCACGCTCACGTCTTCTGCAGGCATTAATGAAGGCCTCACGGACGGCTGTTTACAGGACACGTAAGCGGCTGGAGTAGAGCCCGTTTCAAACCTCGCAACTTGTGCAGTGTTTGAGACAGCGAAGGGCTCGGTGGAACAGGCATGCTGTGGAGGACGTGTGCAGTACTCAGCAGGGATTCCTCTCCCCTCAGGCACTGAGGAGTTGTTTCAAAGGCCTGCTTTAAATACTGGCTTCGTTACTTCTGTCAGCAGTGCCCAAAGGAGCTGGAAAGCTACACAGTGATTGACTTGCCTGTACTAGCCTTGAACTTCTTGGCATGTTGAGATTCCAAACTAAGCCTTGTTTTTCCCCCACCCTTGGACAGACTGGGAAGAGGAGGGAAAGGCTCAGAAGCACAAGGAAGGAAAGGGAAAGACCAGAAAATAATAGATGCTATGCTATGTTATGAAAACGCCACAAAAATAACTTGGATGTTACTAGTCAAGCTGCTCCTCTGGAGTAACTCGTAAGTGTTCCCACCCATCTGTCAGGCTTTGAAGGACTTGAGGATTTCTGCATCTAGGAAGGGCTTAAACGGTCTATCATGGCCCCTGGTTTACCAAAGCCTGAATGTGGAACCACAGCTTCTCTCTATAATAAAAGAAGCATGAGATAAACAATAGCAGAGGTAGAAACTACCGATGATGTAAGAAGTATAGTGTGATCAGAGGTGAATGCTAGAGAAGCTTGTCCACGGTTCCAGCTGGGCTTGTAGGAACACTGTCCACCTCTGTAAGGTCAAACAACCCATAACAGTTTCCAGACTTCAACATGAATTTCATTGTTGTGTGAAGTTTGTGTTGGAACTTAAGGTGATGGAAAAACTGATTCTAACCTTTTCTGTTTGATTAAAAATCCCTCTGAACTTCAGCATGCTGGCTAAATTCCAGTTCCCAGAGTAATTGCCTTTTGCTAAGCTACACACCTCCTGTGAAACCTTATTCAGGGAACTGAGTGTAATTATTATCCTTCTCTTCAAATAAATGGTTGTATAGCACTGTTGATCTAATCTGTCATGTTCCACAGTACAGAAAATTTAATTTTCAAGAAACTCATATATTAGCCCATATAGCATGTAGGTACAGATGTTTTTGTTCTAGATCCTTCCCAAAAAGAGAAAAGACCAAATGCACTTCCTACTTAGAGGGGTTAAAAGAAAAAAAAGACCTTTTTGTTCTTCTGACCTTTTGAAAGCTCTTCTGTTTGAGGATGGGTAGACAAGGACATGAGAAGATCAGAGAAGTGAGTGGTAGTGGTATGTTCACATGATAAAGTCCCCCACCCACAGACAGAGCAAATGAATCGGTTCCTCTGTATAACCTCCTGGGGAAATCTTGTTCAGTAATTGAGAACTGCTCTTGGAAAAAAGGAAGCACTGTTGGACACAGATAACTGCCTTTGGAGCGTGGCTCTGTGAACTGGCAGGAACATGCACTGGCTGGAGACCTGCATGCAGTGCCTGGAGTCCTGGTGGGCTTGGGAATCACATCCTTCCACAGATGTGGGAAACAATACAGGTGGCTGGGATTCCCCAGGGAGTCGTAACTCTGAAGGGAAAAGGAGGAAAACAAAGGGGTATGTGGGTGTGCATGTGCAGCTGCTATCTGGGAAGGCAATGGAGAAATATATGCACCTTCTCATGGCCATAGTAGAGAGACAGGATTTCATGTGTTTCTGTAGAGACAACCTCAGGGCGTTTGAGGTTTGATGTGGGGTTTTGGTGCTTGTTTTCATGTTTTGTTTGTTTGTTCTTATGTTTCCTGAAGAGCCTAGCAAAAGTGAAACGTGCTGGATAAAGTTACCCAACAAGGACTATTCATAACCTGCCTCTCTGGAAACACAGCCTCCCTAGCAGTTGTCCCGTTCCCTCTGTAGCATGGTAGTTTGTCTCCTGCCCTGCTGGTGGACCCCGCTGCAATCCTATTAAGTAATGGTGTGTTTGTCACTGAAGCGCTGGCATTGTTTTTTCCTCTCTGTCCAACACGAGTGGGAAGCTGTGCTCTGACAGCGCCAAGTGGCTCCTGAGGAGTGTTGAAAGAAAACCTCCACACTGCAGGGCTGCGGCAGCACCTCGTGCACTTGACCTGTGCCAGCAGAGCTGTCTCTGCCGCTGCCCTGCGACCCTTCTGGGTGAATCCTGCTGGAACATCCTGGAGGGGCTGGCACAGCGATGAGAAGAGCATGATGTGCGGAGCGGGCAGGAGCTGTGGAATGTGCTGGCATACCCCAGCCATGGTGTGGGGGTAACTGCTGCTACCAGCAACACAGGAAATCTGTTTCCTATGTAACAGTGAGCCCTTCTTCAAGATTAGTCTAAAGCACAACTGCAGTCAGGCACTGATAACTAATCTGCTGCATGTGTTTTAACAACAGGCCAGCGGTTTGGTTTGTGAACTTGTATGCACAATCAGGCCCAAATGTGCCCTAAAAGCTATTTGATTGCTGTTACAATGAAGTTTTGGCTACCTGAGGACCTTGCTGGAGTATACGAGGAAGAAAAGACTGATAGATCTCACCTTCTCCCATCCCCTTTGAGAGAACCAGTGACATTCTGTTTTTCAAGGAGTTGAATTTCAGCATGACATGACTGGCACGAGCGATGTGCTGTGTGAGTGGCCGTCAGACAGTTGTGCCCACAGAGGTAGGGCTGACTCAGGGTGCTCTATTCAGCCCCAGCTGGAGTCCAGTGGATGCAAACTCCTCAGGAAGACCTGGACAGCCTTAGCAGATGTGTGCTGTGATGAGTTAAACTGGGGGTTACTGGGCAGCTGAACTGGAGTGACACAGTTTGCTGACTTTTTCCTCAATTTGCATTTATTGCTTTCGCTGTCCACCCTGATTTCCTCTCACCCCTCTCTCATCCTGTACAGATGCTAAATGGAAACTCAGCCAACCCTCAGCTCATGCCCTCTTTCCAACTGCTTCCCCAGGACTATCCTAACTGCTCTCTGTCTTACTCGGAGCCTCTCACTGTCCCACTCTGGGGATAACTATCACTGTCATGAACATGTACAGAAAAGAAAGGGCAATGAAGACAGAAGTAGAATTAGTCAGTAAGATTTAAGACTGAGGTTTTTTGCATCCTTTCCAATCTTGATAAATTTGCAGCATTCTTATCTGTGACTGGCAGGAAGAAACTCCTTCAATATATTCCTTTTTCTACTGAAATTTGGTTGTTACCTCTCCCCTACATTGAACAAGGTGAATCATGGATACAATTCGTCTTGCTCTGGCAAGTATGGAGGTTGTTATTAGACTGCCAGAAGAGAAAGATGTTGTAGAGGTCAACCAGTCATTCAGCAGTGCACACCCGAGTCCAGCTGGGCTGATCTGTACAAGCACGTTTGGGAATGTCCATAAGGATAATCTCCTCCCTCTGTTGCACTTAGAAATAAGCTTTTTTTTCCTTTTCAGCTGCATTTCATTTTGCTATGTAAAGAAATAGACAGATCTGGCCTTTCTTTTTTAATAATGTCTTAGGACCAGGGTACAAAAAAGGTTAATGCATTAATTTTTAAGACAAGTGATAAATGTACTGCAATAAGCACATCCTACATACACAGAATATATTTCTCTATATAATATGAACACAAGAGATATAAAATAAGTTATACTTATCTTGGTTTTTCATCACAGTAGGAGCTCAGCTTATATAAAGTGACAACAGGATTGGAACAACACACTGCTCCAAAGCAACAACAAAAACCAGAAGAGTGTGCACGCACGTGTGTGTTTAGGCAATGAAATATGAAATGGAGGGATTTCTGCTAAAATCGGGTCTTGAAAACAAAAATTTCATAGAGCATGAAAGAGGTCGGGAAGGTCTCTTGGCTCAAGGTGGAAGTTCTAGAGGGGATCAAGTGTTACTGTGTGGCGGGGAGAGTGTGAAGGCTGACATCTTAGCTAGGTTTGTGGAGGCACAGAGCAGAGCAAGCTGTGCCTAGTGCCCCTGTGTTCTGCCTTTGTGATGGATCCCCCTGACAGTGTGGGGTTTGTATCTGTACAGTGAGAACGGGGCCTCGTAGCTGTCACTGTGCACAATGAGAGCAAACACGTCGCTTCACGGGAACCACGGACACCATCACTGTTCAAAGAGCAAACACTACCCACGGGTTGTGAAATGCTGGGTGAGCCTGGAAGTGGTGCTCCTCCCTTCCAACTCACCTGATGTCCGCCTCTAGGGCCCCTCCCTCTGCTTCCCTTGGAGGTTGGTTCTCTTGGCCATGCCTGCAGAACGAATCTCCCCTGGGGACTGAATGGGAGGTAGCAATGATTGGGAACTCTGAGTCCCTGTCCCACAGTGAACAATGAGGAACTCCAGCTGCCCAGTTCAGAGCTCTTTGAGATTTTATTGATGTATTTTTCTTTAAGGACAGGGGAACGTTTGTAAAATTTGCATCTAATGGTGAATCAGGTTACCTAAAATTCTTAACTCTGGGGTTTAGTATCTAGTATTTCAGTGTGGGCTTATGTTAATTAGGAAATGCTCTTTATTTTGGACAATAGCTTCAAGACCTTGTGGTTTCTCTTTGCTATCAAGATCTCAGTCTCCTGAAGTTTGCAAGACCCATTAAAAGGCAGAAGGTGCAGCCAAAGCTCAGGAGTGATACTGGCAGTAAGCAGATTTCTATTAGTGCCTAATCCACTTTCAAAAAATGCAGCCCACTTCAGGTTTTCTTCTACTCCTGCTTAACAGAGTCTCCTAGTTTGCAACATTCTTTCTTTACCTTCATATTTACAGACTACACGTTAGAAAGCAGGGACAGTACACTGGAAGAGTTAATTGCATATTATCAGGAAGGATTGGACTTTTTTGTTCTGCTTTAGATTTTGTTCTTCATACAGCAAAGTAGGTATAAATCCAAACGTGATCTCACATCTAAAGGTATAATTTAAGTAAACATGTTTTTCTAGATCTTTTATTTTCCCCTTCCCTTCCCCTCTTCCCTGTAACCTTCCTTTCACTCTGTTATTTTCCTTTTGGATGGAGGGAGGAGATGGGAAGGGAGCTCATTTGGCAGCTCATGACCCTCTAACTTGACTTTAATGAGATGATTCGCCAAGGCAAATTCCTCATCATCCAGCATACCATCTTTGTCGATGTCAGCCAGTTTCCAGATCTTGCCCAGCACAGTGTTGGGCAGCTTAGACCTTACCATCTCCTTCTTGGCATTGGCACCAGTTATTTTACCATCGACAGGCGAGAGGGTGTAGAAGATCTCATCGTACATGGGCTTGTCCCTGGCCACGACCCACTCGGCGTCATCGATCCCTTCTCCGGCGCCTTCTCCGTAGCCATGGCCGAAGGGACCATGTAAAGTGCCCTCGAAGGCTCCTCCCTTCACCATCTGGGTTGGCCGCTGAGACTCTTCCTGGCGAACGAGCACCATGAGCTGGGCGATGTCGTTGGCCAGCATGTCTTCCACGGTCTCCAGTAGCTTGCTCTTCAGAGGCTGGAACTTGCTAAAATCCTGGGCTTGTAACTGATCCTTAAAATGGGACAACACAGCAAGAGGTGAGTGACGTGGCCGTGCATGGCGGAGTAGTAGTGTGCAGTGGGATGCCTGACTGCTGC
Organism: Pomatostomus ruficeps; assembly: GCA_013400735.1. NCBI lineage: Eukaryota > Metazoa > Chordata > Aves > Passeriformes > Timaliidae > Pomatostomus > Pomatostomus ruficeps. The sequence continues at coordinate 176,028 of VYZT01020468.1, forward strand.
TTGGCTACAAAACCCTGCTGCTGCTGAGGAGGGGGGAGCTTGGCATTCCTTCCTCTGACGGCCCTGCCCTCCAGTATGGGATGGGGTCTTCCTGGCTGCCCTTGCTCTTATACACATCCTCTTTTAAGTCCTACAGAAAATGACCAAATTGTTCAAGGCAAACTGGTTGTGTGCCTCTTGCTACATCTTCCAGCCAGTTCCCTACATTCCCTCCCTGTTCTGCACTCTGGGAAGGAGAGGGCACCTAGCAAAAGATCACTGTACTCATCACCATCCAGTGCATCTTCCAGATGCCATCAAGACAGTAGCACATCTATAAGAAGTGAGCTTGTCTTTACAGCATGGCTCAGATTCTGTGATTTTTCACAGCTAAGCAAAAGTGCTTTGAGTAAGGCCTAGAACTCTCTCCTAGCTGCAAAATGACCTACAGCTTTATCTTTCACCCTCTACTCATTAAATCCACACTGTTCACTCCTACTGGACTGGTACAGTTTTTTTAAACACACATTTTAATAAGCAGTGAATGACATCTCCTATTGGATACAATCCATAGATCTCATTCCCAACAACACAGGGAAAATATATTTTCAAAAAGAAAATAAAATAGGCAAATGCTGTTTTCCATAGGTAACTAGTAGCAACCGCAACAGCTAGAACTCAGAAGAGGTTTCTGCTTGGACTGAAGCCACGCAGCAATGCAGCACTGTCCAGCATTGCTTGAATGTACAACACAAAGCTCTGATCCAAGGTCCTTTGAAGTTTTTGACTTGCAAGAACACTGGGCCAGGTCTCAGGCCTGCAGAACAGAAACCCTGCTTCTCTGCTTAAAATAGAAAAGGGGCTTTAAGTTTTCACACCTTCCTTTCTCTCTTTCTAGAAACAAAGAGTGACGTGAAAGACAAATATAGCTCTTGAGGAATGTGGCATTTTCAGGACACAGCTTTCCTTTTAATATAAATTAACAGTATGCTTAAGCCTGAAAAATCTGCGTAAGGAACCTGGAATTAAAAATTAAGAAAAACAGAAAAAATAATTTGTTGTAAAGTGCTAGGCAGGCAAAGATATGAGAAATGAATGTGAAGCTGTAATGCTTCACATGAGCTCTATGTGTAAGAAGTGCTCATGCCCAAATATAGCCTGCATATATTTTAAGGCACATTTCAACATTACAGCAGGGTTTTCCCACAGGTGGCAACAATCAATGTCTGAATGGCTCTGTTGTATTCCCTGCAGTTACTCTAATGCTCTTTCCTTGGATGTTTGCCAAGATGCCACTGCTTACCTGCATCTTTCTCAGGTTAGGGAAGTCTCCTGGTGAGATCTGATGCTCCCGTTCAATCCGGGCATAAATATCTCCCAAGTTGTTAACAAGCTCTTTCTTTTTATTGTCTTTCCCAAACATTGAGGGCATTTCCTTCTTTAGGGAACTGATGATGTAGGCATGGACCTGAAGGGAATTAAATGATATGGAAGGAAGGCAAATGTTAAATAGCACATCAGAAAATTCTTCTCAGCAGAGTATCTGTGCCTAGGACTCGACTCCATCTTGCCCCACCCTGAAGAGCAAGCTCAGCTCCTCAGTTTGCCTGGACTTATGGAGTGTTATTCCACTCCTAAATGCTGCTCAACTTTGTGTTCTGGCTGGGCTGAGACAAGGTAAAAACAAGGTGTAGTCCTGAGCATACAGACAGTAACATTCATATGCACGTTCTGGAGGGAGTGGTGTTTTTTTTTTTTTTTTTTCTTCCACTGGCCATGGCCTTCAAAGGAACAGTTCCTTTCCAGTCCAAACATACAGATTTAATGTTTTAGTATGAATACCAGTCCTTAACTTAGGCAACATTCTGGCGGGTTTTTTTTTATGGTGAACCAAGCACTTTCTCTTGGAAATGAAGATCCTTGCACTGAAATTTTTTAAGGAATCTTTTGAATATCTTCTCTCAATTGACATGGGGTTCTTTTCTGCATTTTTAAGGGTTTCTTTCAGCTCATTTCAAATACTCAGGGATACTGCAGGCTTATTTATTGTTTGTGTGAGTCTTTACCTCCTCTGCATCCATCTAAGCCAGGTATCTCTCTTGACCTAAAGCTTATTAAGTCACTCTGTGTATTATTCTGATATACTGAATTGGGCTTAATTCTCCAGTTGCTGCCACAGAGCAACTGCTTTCCAGATCCCTTCAAGTGCTACCTGCTTTGATCTGCAGTTATCTTCCTCACTCTGGCCTGCCATGATTGACTCATCAAGGAAAGGAGGTGTTTTCTTTCCATATTGGCTCATATGCTGGGCCTGAGTTAAATGGGATGAAAAAAGAGTAGGATACACCAGCTCTGCAAGCTGAACTGGCCAAAACCACTGCTCCAAAGGTTGCATGCTGCAGACAGCACAAACCGAATGCTTGGGGGGCTCTATGCCAACACCCACCTTGGCCAGCCGTGCTCGCTTGATGAGGTCATTCAGCTTCCTCAAGGCTGCATTGCGGGGCAGGCTCTGGATATCCCTGAACAGGTCCTGCTCCTCTGCCTCGAACAACTTGCGGTTGTCGGGGATGAGCAAGGGATGGGACCAGAAGGAGCCGATGTAGACTCTGATGACCTCGGGAGTGTTGACGATCTTTCCCAGGGACCACATGAGGGCACCGTACACCCGCATCAGCTGCTGAGTCTCTATCTGGTCGGCCTTGTTGAGAACAACTCTCATCTTGTCCTCGTGGTTCTTCAGGGCCTTGATGACCTCAGAGAACTCATCAGAGATGTCCAGCTTGTGAGCATCAAAGAGGAGAATGATGCGGTCAACCCGCTCTGCGAACCACTCCAGTACAGCAGCAAAGTCGTAACCTGCAAGTGGGGGAGGCAGAGCAGAGATGCAGCAAACATCGAGTAGAGAGCCCACTTGCTGTATTCAGACTGTGTCTCTACCTAACTGAGGGTAACCTTGCAAGGAAGCAGCTTTCCCAGTGGACCAGGTAGCTTGATAAGGAGGTGAGGCATTGTCCTTCACATGGAAATGCCCACGAGGCACACAGTTAAGGACAGCTGTTGTCCTGTCCACATTAAGAGATCACCCAAAGAAGTCTTGAACTTATGCTCCAGATCTTCATTCAAATGCACATCAAGGAGCAACTGCTGTATTCAAACACCTACTGCAGAAATCTTGTATGTGGCAACAAGAGAGGTGTAGTTTGTGAATGACTGGCCATCAGCATAGCCTACAAAGGCTGCAAAAGCTGGGTAATTGCAGTACTTGCACCCCATGGGTTTGAGATGCATATCTCCACTGCTTAATAAATCTCAGGTCTGGTCTAGTTGTAAAGACTAACTGTCCCATCCCCTTCAAACCCCAGGATGCAAATAAGCTTCCTTACCAGAGTAATGATCCTGCCATACCTGCTGCATGTGCACAAAGCCAAATGATTTGTGTTCACTTAGCCAAGAGCTTGAGGCTTACCAGACAGCATTGCTGTGAACACTAGAGGCACACTCAGGCCAGGAACAGGGGGTTCGGATTTCACGTGCCTCAGGACTAAGGATAATGGATTCAGTGTCAGACTGGGTCCACCTCTAAGCAATACAGGGCATGGTAAATAGCATGTGTGGAGAAGTCCCTAAAACAACAGTAGTGACAGCAACAAAATTACCTTTTTTCCTAGCTCTGTGGTGTTTTTTTTAACCTCCTTTAAAGTCTTGGTGAGAGACTGGTTGGTTCTCTTCCCCTGCTGCGTCAGGCTCTCCTATGCTGTGCAACATTTGGGGTTATCTGAGTCACCAGAGTGCTGCACTTTGTTAAGGAAAATCAGGACAGAGCAAATGCTATTTGCATTCAAATCCTTTAATATACTATTTAAATCTTGGCTTTCACGAATAAATGCATGATAATTAGTTCAGTGCTTTTTCCTCCTGCCTGCCTTTCTTTTTCTTCCTTCTGTCCCTTCTAAAACCTAGAGGGCAACCAGTGCATCCCAATTATTAGACTGGAACTACAGAAGGGAGGATAGCTGAGCTCTGATCCTGCTTTTTGACACTGGCCTTTTCTTCCACATGACTAAGCAAACTGGGGTGAAATCGTGACTCTCATGTCAGGAGTAAAGCTTGTGTGGACTTTCTCTTCAGCTGGATAAATTGGTATTAACTTTTTGCCACTGAGAACTTTTGCACAACTTCCAGCGTTCTCTTTGGTCAATTACAGTTTGCTCCTTACAGGAAAAGGGGGTGGCAGTGTGTGGGCGTCTGTAGTGTGTGCTCTGGGATGTGGACACTTTGCTCTGCTCTCTTCCATGGGATCTATAGAAAACACAAATGCAAGACTGATGTTTGTCCCACCAGTGTCCTTCTGCCCACCACGACAGGAGTGTCTCCTGTAACAAGAGCAAGCAACACTGGGCCCTGGCTCTTTGCTCAGCTACGTTTGATGCTGAGAACTTCAGAGAACTCAGAGTTAGTATTAGCTTTGACAGAGACCTGCTGAGCATTCAATGTATTGTATTGACAGCTGTGTATCTTGCTCAGTCCCTGTGTCTGACCTCTAACACAGTCACAAGTCAGTCTTTTAAAACTGAAATATACTTAGTCCTGCTTGCTTTCAGATATTAACAGCCCTTTTTAACCTTAGGTGTTAACTTCAGCTTTTTAACCTTAGGTGCTCCGGCTGCAGGGAGGGAGCTCCACTCCACTGCTGTAATTGCAAATCTGCTGCAAAGATCAGTGTGCTGACTCCTTCCTAACCTGTGCTGGGGGCATGGCAGCAGGACAAAGTCGATGCCAATACCTCATTTCACTTGGCCCAGGTTCAGGCTGTCAGCTGCCCCTCTGCAAGCAGATCAATGAGTGTGCAAACAGGGACCTCCCATGCTCCCTCAAACTTTGCTAAACAGAGGATACAGAGACTTTATGTTCACTCTTGCCAGGGCTGGAAGTCATCTGGCATGGCAGGACAGTTTATTCTTCATACGCAGAGCTGCACAGCTTGCTTTTTCATCATGGAAGCAGTGAGTCAGGGTGACTTTATTTGGAGATGTTTGTGCATTTAATCTTGTCAAATCTCATAGACTGGGAGGTTTTCTTGTCAAGCTGGCACATGTTTGAATAGTACCATAACTACTTTGTCCAGTCTTTTTCTTGGGAGAATCAAGGGGAAAACAGTCATGCTCTCTAGGCTACCTTGTAATGCTATAGTGATGTCCCGTCACAGATCATGTGGATGGTTTCCGTCTGACAGTAGAGAAACAGTCACTGTTATGCTCTCTGTTGCTTTAATAGGGGCTGGGATGAGCTGGGGAAAGTGTCTGCACCTGACACTCAGCCCACCTTTTAGTGATTCAGTAAAAGTGGAAACTGATTATTTAAAAGAAGAGAGGCATAGAAAAAAAAAGTGTAATTGTAGTTTTGGTATTAACTGAGGACTTGGGAGACTGACCTTAGCCCTTTGATCTTCCTGGGCCTCAAGGTTTGTTCAAAAGTATTTTTATGTGCTTAGCTCTCAGGATTTTTATCCTGTGTCAAGCCTGCATCCACAGTAGCACATAGAAGGTATCTTTTCCCTGAACCTCTCTTTCTTATTAGCAAAAATGAATGTTGGCCTACCCAGCAAGAAAAGGAAATTAGTATCTGCTCAGACCCTTTGTGTATTCCCAGCTGCCACAGTAACATACAGTCAGTCTTGAATGTCCCTCTGGACTTCATTACATGTCTAGATTGATTAGCAGACTTTCTTTCCTGGTTTCTTTGCTTGTTCAGAGATATTCTCCTGACAGCTGTCCTGCATATCTCCATTAAAGAGAGAACAAAGCCCTGGAGAGTAACACTTGCTGTTGACTGCTCTGAAACATCACCACGGACTCATCTGCATCCCATGCTGGGACAAACGCCCAACCCACACCCTCTCCTTGCACGTCCCGCTTGCTCTGGCCCTTAGGGAACCTCTCCCACTGAGCTAGGACATATCTTGTGTGTGCAGCGCTACTGATCACAGCTGCATTCTCCTGTATGGAGGTACTTGGCAGGAAAAATAAGGTGTAAGTGTGTGTATTTTGTTCTTAAGTGATAGAACACTGTAAAGGGAAAGGGGGAAATTATCCCAAGTGCTGTATAGTTCCTTAACACACACCATGACGTGGGACAGACTTCTGTTTACAACTATCTGCTTGGAGTCACTGACTGTGGTGGTGTTTTTGCACACAGCACCTGGAGAATTGCTACAGATGTGATTCATGGAGCTGACTTTTTAGTCTTGCTTTTCGTGTATAAGAGAGTAGATTGTTACTAAAGCATTTGGATAGCAGGATGACAGCGTAAACTGCTAAGGGCAAGCTATTAATAAAGGTATTTAAAAATAAGGTCTTAGATTAATGTTTTAATGTTTAATTTGGAGCTTTCATTTTTGGAGGGCTCCTCAATGGCACAGAGAACTTGGGGCATTTTCCTTGGCTCCACCAGAGCAGGAGGTCTTCAACATCTGAAAACATAAGGCTCATTCTGTAACTAAATTCAAACATTGTAGGTAACTAAATTCAAACATTGTAGCCTCGCTTTGCTTTCTTCCCTCCTGCCCCTCCATCATTTCACAGATGCACTGGGCCTGCCTCTTTCCTCTGGCAGTTTGTTACTACGTGAGCTTAGACCAAGACCTGATCTTCATCTATAGTGAAATTAGGAGTTTTCACAGTGTCCCTTGCTCATTCCACTGCAAATGCGTTATGTCTCCCTATGCCTCGCTGTGTTGTAGGGTGTTGCTAAGGCCTCTCACAAAAGCAGGCAGTCACTATCTCTGCCTTGGCAGCGTTTCAGGGATGGGTGAAGCTGTCCACGGAACACAGCATGGTTTTACTGTGAACTTACAGGGCTGTTGGGAAGCCATCAGCTGCATTAATGCAAAACCATTATTACAGGGATGTTCAGACAGAACTGTAAAGGGAAGAATTTTCTGTTCAGTAATTCTCGTCTGCTGTACTTGCATCCCTGTTGTAAATATGCTGCATATTTAAACATTCTCTAAGATCATTGCTGCAGCTTCTTTCACAACCTCCAGATAAGGTAAACGTGAAGAGAAAATGAATCCAAATCATACAGTACTAGGAGGACAAGATGATCACGATAGCAATTTTATTCCATCAGATGTTTTTTTTCATGGGACAGGTTTCCTTCTGACAGCATGAAAAAGACTCGACAGACTTAACACAAAGCTGACAAGTCAGCAGGACTGTCAGTGGGTTCAGCCTGCAGAGAAAATGATCTTCTTGCAGACACTCTGCCACCCAGACTACATAAGGCAGGCTGGCCTAATGAATACTTGTCTGTGCACCATTGGAATACCTGGCACCATGCATTTCACCAAGATCTGGCAGGATTATGCAATTACATTCTGTCAAGTCAGATCAGGCATGATACAGTCTTTATGCTGACTGTGGGATGATGGATGATACCTGACCCAGCACAAAATCTGCCTGGGTGTAAGATTTTAAAGCCAATTTAAACCAGCAAAGAGTGAGCATCCACTGGTTCAGCATTTCTCACCATGTAGCTACACCAATTGTTGGTTTGGCTTTCTTTTGTTTGTTTGTGCTATTACTTTGACTGGTAGCAAGCATACTACTGGATTTCCTGTCTTGTGGAATCATAGCCACAGGTCCTGTGGTACTGGAGTTCAGGCGGGGTTGAACAGGAACAGTCAGATCAAGAAGTGCTGAAAACCCCAAAGCTGCTGCTTTGCACCAGATATCTCACAGCTTGCTGTTACTACTGCTGTAAATTGTGCTGCTGCTTTTAGCAATTCACCTCTTTCCTGCTGAATTTTAGTCACTGGGAGCCTCCTTCTTGTCTTTCTAAAGCTGGTGTTATCCAGAGATGAAAGATTTACCAGACTGCCACTCTAAAAGGCAGAGTTTTATGGCAGTGTCCCTATTTGTCAAGAGGGAGACTGGCTCTGATTGTCTGAGGACAACATCACAAGATGGGATGGCTGACACAGTAAACACTGACTTCCTGGAGAGGGAACAGCTTTTGGGAGAAGAAATGAAATGAATACTGATTCCAAGGAGCTTATGACTTAAATTTTTATAACTGAGTAAGAAGGTTTTGAGGCTTAGTCTAACTGGTCACAGCAATGTCCTGCCTGAAAGCTGTTCAAAGCCCAGGGAAGAAGACTTATGTCAGTGCAAAACAAGCAGGCAGCCCACACTGGAAGGGGAGAATGTGCCAGGAGGGGCAGGTGTTACCCAAATGTGACAGATGGCTGTAAGCAAAGGAGAAGGAAGGTCACACAATGGTCAGAAGAAGAAAATGAGGGGAGGGAGGGGGAAGTGACACATCCCCTTTGAGGATACACAAGGTGAGTGGGAAGCTGGGTTGGATGGCTGTTATGAGACCCAGAGAGTAATGGTGTCCTAGAGAGAAGGGTGCTGGGTAAGAGTCTGAGAGAGGAAAGAGCTGGGACTGGGTGGAAGAACAGTGACTTGAGCAAGCTTCTCTTAAAGTGAGGAGCTGCTGGTGCCAGCAAGAAGAGGACAGAAGGGATGATGAAGAGCACAGGATGGGTACTGGATACACCTCATTGCAGCTCATCCTAACACACCTTGGTAAAAAGCTGCCATACTCCTCTCTGGAAGTGGCTGCCTTCCAAGGGAATATAAAGATTCCTGTAATGCGTATCTGTGGGTGTGTTGGGAAGCAGACTGAAGTCCTTTGGGATGAAAACATTTCTTTGAGTGTCACATGCCCTAATTTCTAGAGCAGGCCCCAGCTTGCCAATAGCTTCTGCCTGTGCCTATACTCAAAGAAATAATCTGTCCTGGAGCTGCTGATTCAGAGCACTGGGAGCTACATCCTCCTGCCACTGCTCCACATTTCCTCCTCATCCGTACCAAGAACTAATGGAAACATTAAATACGTTTTAGAGGCTTTAGGGTTTCCAAAGCAAAGGCAAAAGGACTCAAAGCACAGCAGATCTCTGTTCTCAGCCAGCAACAATGCTAACATTTACATTAACCAGTACCTGGAGAGCCAGACTGTGTGGCCTTTTGCTTTCATGTTGTTCACTGCAAGGGCTTCAGGGTGGGGAAAAGACTGGGAGCCTGATGGGGGCCTTGCTTTATGTCACTGGAAAATGAATGAAACCTCACTAGGCACATTCAAATTGGGTGGTGTAAAACTGAGGAGAGCATTGTTCAGAGCTCAGTTTCCCTCTAACAACCTGTTCAGCTCCCATGTACACACAGAATTTGTCCCATCTACGAGTTTACATCTTTGCCACTTGTGGCAGATGGGCCTGAGTGTTACCTGGTACTGGGGCGAATTCTGAAACAGTTTCTAGACAGATTTTGAGACCTCAGAAGGCACCTGAATACAGGCCAAGTTTTCCAGAGAAGTCCGTGCATAGCAGTGTTGATGTGTAGCCAGGATTCCAACGAAGTTTTTTTGCTACAACATCCAAACACAAACTGAATTTTCCTGTACTCATACTTTAAATTTCGGAAGAAATTATGTTTGAAAAGCTGGCCTGAAATGGCCACCAGTAACCAATAGCTCCCAGTGACCAGGAAACACATGCTTTCTCCATTGTTACTCAGGATGCTGAAAGAATGCATGATGGGCATAAATAATGCAAATTGATGAGATGCTGATGGCATGACCATCTCCCCTCAATGCAACAGATACTTAAAATATTTCTGGAGGACATAGTGCACAACAAATGGACAAGCTCCACAGCTGTTCTAAAAGTCAGACTTGTTTAGTAACACAAATTAAGTGCTTGCTCTATGTTAACAGGAATAGAAAAAAGCACAGCCCTTTCTATCCGTGCAGCCATTTAATCTTGTTCTTTTGCGTTACATTTTTTTTGCTCTTTCAGTTCTGGAACTGCAAAATTTATCAGTATTTTCAAGCCTAATGATGGAGACAGTCCCTCTCCCCTTCAATACCAAACAAAATAATGGTTTGGCTTTCTCAAACCCCAAATATAATCTCAACCTCTCGTTTGCATGCTGCTTTCAGGTCAGAAGAGTTAGGCTCACGGCTTCATGTATCTCTAGAAATAAAAATGAGAACTGTGCAGATTCTCTGCTCATTTTTGTGTTGCTTTTAAGAGGAAGTGCAGGAGAGTGTGCCTGTTAGAGCTGAGCATTTCAGAGGAACAGTATGTGTTAAGTGAGACTGTGATAAAATCAGGCAGGCTGGCAGAGCAGCCGTAATGGAGGTGTACTGGAAAGTCAAAACTAACCAGTGCACTTTGACCCTCCCAGGCAGAGTGAAATACAGAATATAAGCAAACATCATCAGTGGGGAGTATTATAGCAAATATTTGAAATGCCTCCCTTTTAGACACTTTCAGGCTGGATGCCTTTAGTTTGTATCATGCTGTTGCTAGCACACGTGACAAAGCTCCTCAGGAAAAATATTTTTTGTTGCCATTGTACCCTAAACAGCATTGCATGAAGTGGGAGAACATCAATTCCCTTGGTGTTTGCCTTTCCCTTCCAAGCATGGCTATTTGAGACACAGCCAGGCTGAGAGCTTTGCACTGCCCAAGACTCTTGCTATTAGCATTTTTCTTCTTGCTGTCAGGCTGGTGAGTGACTAAGTGTCCCTGGTGCTGAAGCTGCTGGTCTTTTGGGAATTCTGCTTTCCCAGGAGAAGGGCGAGGCTGGTGGGTAGGGGTTTTTTTCCTTGGTTATGGGATGCTTAGGCTGCACTGCAGCCAGCAGAATGGAACTGGGTGGAAGGCTGGGAAAATGCTGGAATAATGTATACTGGAAAGAAAGCCAATGGGGAATGACACTACCAGTCCTTACCTCCTGGCTAGGACCTTATGGTCACTGCTAATGCAAGAAAGGGAGAAAGCAGCGTACAGAGGGTGAAGATGAAGTAAGTGTTCAGGATATATCCAAAACAGGAATCAAGTACAGCTTGGCCAAGGCATAACTGAACTTGGCGAACTTGGCAAACTTGGATCTGCTCAGCTCAGGGCAGATGTAGGTCGAGACAGATGGGCAGCAGAGCGTGGAAGGCTCAGCCCCCAGGGACAGCACTGCCACTGAGGCGCGTGAGCTCCTGTTGCCAGGTGGCTCCATTAGCAGGGCAGACTGCACAAGGTGATGAATTATGAGAAGTCCTCACTCCTGCCCTGGCTCTGCTGTACTGCATGACCTGATCTGTGGTCCTCCCCTCTGTCCTCATTTATTCCAGTACAAACATCCCCTCCTCATTTTCCCTCCCAGCAGGCTGGCCTGAGCTCATTATCTGACACCAGAAACAGTGCATTGCAAGTGGAAGGCATTTGTATCATTATCAAACTGTCAAAGCAGAAAAGACTGTGCTGCTTTGGTACAAACACCTCCCCTATGGGCATCTCTGCAGTCTCATGCTCCCCCAGAAACAATAAAAACAAAAAGGACACAGAGCAAGGGACAAGGCAATGCAATCATTAGTTCTTTAAATGTGGACATAGGTTCATGCCCCAGTCTGTAAAAAAGATCAGAAGAGAAACGGCTGTCTTCCGGGCAAGGATAATACAGAAGCAGTGAAGGACAGGATGCTCCGGACCAGGACATCCTGAAAACATTTCTCATCAAGCCTGTAAATGACACCTCTGTATCCTAGGGAGTCTAGCTACCTCGCCTGTGACACTGTGGGTGCCCACCATGAAGCAGTGCATGAGTCAGGAGCTCAGTAGGTCAAATGAGTGCAGGCAGCTCCTTGGCTACACTCTTTGTGAGAGCCTGAGAGCAGCAGCAGCAGCTGTGTCAGTGCTGCTGATGTCACTGCATGTCCAAGGGATGTGGACTTCAGCTACGACACACGGCATCACCCTCAATTGCTTGATAGGCCTAAACCTGCAGCTCTGCCACTGGGAAACTTCATGGGCTGCTCTGTGGGGGAAGGGGGCTCTTCATGGTCATGCAGTCCTGGAAGAGAGCCAGTGCAGAGCTTTGTTTCCTGGGATCATACAGCATTCCTCGGAGCAAAGCTTGGTAGCCATTTGCAAAGCCCTGCTGTTGGCTGGAGAGGTTGACTGCTGCTAGCACTAACACCAGTACCCTGTGCTCATGCACACACTCGCTGTCAAGGGGAAGGGACTTTCAGATGTTGTCATCTTTAACAGCAACAAAGCAGTGAATTTAATTCAGAGCTGAGTTCAGACAAATGAAAAGCTTCAGAACCTGGACCTGGCCCCTGAGTCCATCCTTTAAACCCTGTTCCCTTGCTCCTGCTCTTTGAAACATGGATGTAATAACAGGAACAGCTACTGCTTTGAAATTCAGGGGTGTAAGGTGGCTCTCATGGATTGCTAAACTTTGATAGCATGGTATTCTGCTAAGCTGACACTGTGTAGATTAGCTAATGCTCCTGACGTCTAATGGGGAAGAAGACGGACTTGTGATGTTCCCACCGAGAGGAATTTCCTATTTTTAGAAATGCTGCTGGTTCTCATGGGATGGGCAGGCTGGGAAAGCCTGCCACATGTTTTATATCTTTACTGTCCCCCTCAAATTTATGACAGAATGCTGCTTCACTGTCTACTCTCTTCCCTGACCTTGCATCACTGGTAACCCAGTCTGAGGGTCTTAGAACCTACTACTAGCAATGGGGGTAAGAAGAGTATTCCTGTTCTGAGCAGTCAAGAAACTTCAGTCTCTTGGAAAACTTCAGTAAGGCTCCCTCAGGTATTGCTTCGTTTCCAAGTGAAATCTGAGCATGCTGGGAAGGTATAGAAGGAGCAGAAGAATTTTGTTGTGTCAGCAGTGTTTAGCCCTGTCTTGTTTTCTGCCTAGAAACCATGTTACTGCTCTATCTGCCTCCAAAACAAATTGCTAATGAGGTCAGCTGGCTTGTAAGTTGGTGGCAAAGGTGCCAGCCTCACCACTTTTTCCTATTCCTCTTCCATGGGAGCTGGGAGGTGAGTACTCCCTTTCAAACACCTTGAGATAAGGTCAAGCCAATGCCTGGCAGCAGCCCTTCCTAAACATAGGCACCTCAGCGCTCTTTTGACTCTTCCTGCCCCCTGTAGACAGAAATTGCTGGAGTTGTCCCAGCCTCAACAAAGCCATATTGATGTAAACCAGATGAGGATCTTGTCCTGTAGCTATTGCAAGGTCCTCTGACCTGGCCCACACAACCACTTTCAGTCTGTCCTGGGTGTAAATGGTGACAAAGCGAGATCCCACCTACACTGTACTTTTAACTACTGGAATTAGATCTGTTGACAGGTTGTGACAGCCCCCTTGTCTGGCTGGAGATACAGCAGAGCAAATTCCTGGGATGGCAGGATGATCAAGAGATGGCTATACTCTGCTAAGAGCTGCCTCCTGGCGAAAGGGTCGAATGACCACACAGTGTAGTCACAGGAACAATGTGCCAATTTTCTGCACTAAGTGCACTTAATTGCACTAGGGGCAGAAGAGTTGTCCAGGAAGAACCTGTTTCACATGCTGAGACAGGCCTCCAGCTCTACAAACATGTATAGCATGCAAAAATGTACAGAACTGGGACTCCCCTTTAGCCTCCTCAGCTGTTTCCAAATGTTTGCAGAGGCATTATTGGCTCGGTTTAAAGTACACCAGTGACTTTCCTAACAGTGCACAGCTGTGCATCAGCATGTTCTGGCATTGCTGGCATTTACTGGAGTAGCTGCAGGAAGTATAGAATTGTTTAGGTTAGAAAAGATCTTTAAGATCATTGAATCCAACTGTAAACCCAGCACTGCCTTCAGCCTACTGATCTGTCCAATCGATTCAGATCCCTCTACAGATTCCTCTGCAGAGCCTTCCCACCCTCCAGCAGAGCAACACTCCTACCCAGTTCAGTGTCATCTGCAAACTGGCCAAGGGTGCTCTCAATCAATCCCCTTGTCCAGATCACTGATAAAGATATTAAACATGACAAGTCCAGTGCTGAGCCCTGGGAACACCACCTGTGACTGGCTTCCAGCTGGATTTAACTCCTTTCACCACCACTCCGCCTGGCCATCCAAACAGTTTTTCAGCTAGGAAAGGGAGCACCCATCCAAGCCGTGAGCAGACAGTTTCTCCAGAATGCTAAGGGAAACAGGGTCATGGGCTTTGCTAAAGTTTAGGCAGGCAATATCCTCAGCCTTCCCCCCATCCAGGAAACAGGCTACCTTGTCATAGGAGGCAATCAGCTCCATGACCTCTGCCAGCACCAAGGTCAGACTGACAGGCTCTAGAATGGGACACCAAGGCCCGCTGGAAAGCTGACAGAGAAATTTCTTGCGAAATGAACAGCAAAAAGTTCTGAATACCCTGTATTTTGCAGGAGGATATTTTTAGGTCTGTAAACAGACAAGAAGTAGGAAAATCTTGCAATATGTGTCAGGATTTGAATTAGTGAGGAGGTTTGGAAAAGTGGCTTGAAATGGGTCCATTTTGACTCACCTACACCTTCTTTTTATATTTTGCATAACAAAAGTATTTCCTCCTAAGCAAGTTTCCTTCACTGTCATAGTTCCAGAGGAGAAGTGGTTGCTTTCAGTGGCATTTCTGACTGGAAAATGTCTACACCACATAATACAATTTTTTTTTATCTCCATAACACTTTCTCTGAGGGGAGGAATGCTTGCACAGCATATTTTTCAACTTTCTCATGAAGGCTGGCGCACCTTGAAATTTTTGATCTCCTAGCAGTGCAGAGGCCCATAGTGAAAAAGGTTAATGTGAGTTTTCAACTAACTTTAGCTATGCTTTATTGACACTAAGGTTCCTGTGGTGGAAAATCCCAGCAAAACAAGTAAGACCTGGCTCCATGCAAGGTGGCTGCTCAGTTAAAAGAAAAAAGGAAGTTTCCAAGAAAAAATTCAATGCAAACGTGTTATAAAACTTGGAAAGTCATGAGTCATCTGAAATCTTATGGGACAGAACATGGAAATATGGGAAAGGCCTCAGGACTTTGGGGTAGAGTCTGTGCTGCTGAAACTCAACTGTGCACTGTTAATAGGCAGTTGTGCAGGAGAACTGATCTTCTTAAACCTGAATGCTGAGATTACTACTCTTGGCTTTCTTCCAATGAAATGATGCATAGCTCCCAGCTTTGTCTAAGGAACCTTCCAGAAATGCAAGCTATACCACCATCACCTTACACAGCAAGAAAGTGACCGCAGATGTTAGGTTTAAAGTATAAATATGTTGCCTGCTTCAGAGGGTGAGTCTGAAAGTGACCTCAGAAGTACACTAAGAGACTATGCTATTCATCAGCTCCATTTGCAACGGTCTGTAGTGACAGGACAAGGGGGAATGGCTTTAAACTGAAAAAGGGTAGTTTTATACTGGATATTGGGAAGAAATTCTTTACTGTGGGGGTGGAGAGACACTGGCACCGGTTGCCCAGAGATGCTGTGGATGCAGATACGTATTACTTGACTCTGATAGAAATCTCCTCCATAGAGTAATACTGCACTGTGACCCAGGTACTGCTGACCTTGTCAGCAGCCTTCCCTGAAAACATTTAAATTCTCTGCAGGAGATTAACAATGTCCCTTTGGTCTCCTTTGCAAAGTCATGTTGTAGCTCTGAGAGGCTCCTACCACTGCTTTTAACCACAGCTTGTCTAGTTTGAAGTGAAACTCATACCGAGTTCCTTCGGTTTTCATTACTGTCATTGGGAAGAGAACCAAACTTGGCACTTACCTCTGCTAATTCTCTGCTTTTCTCCAGAAAGGATTCCTGGTGTATCAATGACGCTGATGCTTTCTAATACAGGATTAGGTAGCTGGGCACAGACGAACCTGGGTGGAAAATAAATGTGTTTAAAGAAAGGCAAAGCATACTTACGATGTGCTGAACATCACAGGCAACATCGGCCAAGCCAGACTCTGATCTCTGAAGTCTTTGGTTAGACCTTGGACCTACTGTTACTTAAAGAAATGATAAAGAAACTATAACTAAGCACTTTTATCTATTCCGCTGTCTGGAACATGGGTCTCAGTCATGACTTATGACAGGATTTTTATATGGACTCCCAAATTGTGAATTACGAAAACATTTGGGTTTTCACTTATGTGTTGTTTAGATTTTAACAAGAAATGGTATTTGTTTTTCTTTGCTTAAGCATTCCCCTGTAAAGTCCTGAACTCAAGTGAATTGAAGTAACTTGGTTTAAAAAAAACCAGCAACGCTGTAGGACTTTTGTTCTCTTTCAAATCTCATCTTAAACAGACAAAAAGTGTGCTATTATTGCACCACGGAAGTACTAAAGCATAGGCAGCATGAGATCTAAAGAGGTTGCTTAGTCTGTTCTCCTGCCTCAAGGCAGGATCAATCAGGTTATTTGTCTAACGTGTTCTTCAAATCTGTAACAACGCAGACTCGCTAACATTTGCTGGGAGTCTACTCCATTACTTAATAATGGAGTAGACTCCCAGCAAACCATAAAAAGAGGGTTTACAGTAAACCCTCTTTTTATAGTGTCTATTCTAAATTTCATATGCTACAATGCCCCTCAGTCACAAACACAGTAGATGTGGAAAATTATTTTTCCCCTCTTGTCACAATGTACACTATTGTCATCCTGCTCCCTTCAGTATTTCCTCTATAGAAAACAGTTTAGTGGATGTTTTCTTTCTCTTTCCTATCTCTTCCAGTTCTCTCTAGCTGCCTTTCCAGCTCAATTCTAAATCCCTGAAGACCCTTGCAGCCTTCTTCTGGGTCCTCTCAAACTGCTCTACATATTTCTCCAGGCATGATGCCACAAGCTGATGTATTCCAACCATGGCCCTGCTGGTGGTGAGCAGAGTGGATGGATTGCTCCTTACCTCTTTCAGATGACAGTCCCATTTACATATCTCAGTGACATGTTTGCTTTTTTAACAGCAGCATGACACTGTTAACTCACATGCAGTTTGCAATTCACTGCTCCCCCCTCTGCAGCTCCATTTATGTGTAATTGCTCTTTAGCTAGTTGTTCCCCATCCTGTATCTATGCAAATCACTGCCTAAGAAGAGTCACTTGTGCTCTGTGGGCTGCAGCTCGTCTATTTCAGTTGCTAGTAACAGCAAAGGACAGTAAAAGCCTATCTGCTTCTGTAGCTTCTGGTAGCATTTCATGCATAGCCTTTTTGTGATGGCATTCTAGGCAGCTCCAAGTGTGTGTGCGCGTGTGTGTGTGTGTACATATGCATATTAACAGGGTGGTGTGACATCCAGGCACAAAAAACACGTTTCTGTGGGAGGAGGCAGAACCACAAAGGATGGGGGTTGGCACCAGGACCACTCAGTGCAGTCAAGGCAGATGGGGCCCTGCAGTGCTCTGATCAGTGTCTGGTGCTGCAGAAGCCCCTGCATCTCTGAATTCCTCTGGGCTACAACCCCACCCCAAGTGTTCTACTTGTATGACTCTGAGAAGATTCTGACAGGAGTGAATCCTCATGGGTTAAAGAGTGTCTCCTCCCGTAAGCTGTCAGCTATTTCAGACCACATATTACAGCTTCCCACATCCACAGCTTGGCAGGTGGCAACAGGGAGCATTTCTGAATGTGTAATACCTCATATCAAAGACGGGGACTGGCTTGATCATCCTGTTGAGTGCCAGGACCAGCAGCAGAGAACAAAAGGCTCAGGAGATCATGGTTATTCCCTTGTCCTGCCAACCCAGGTTTGCTCTCTGATGTTGCAGTCCTGAGTATTCCCTGTGCTGCAATATTAAATGGGGCAGGGGGATTTTCCACCAGTTTCTCTAGGAAAAATACTCCACAGGAGATTTCAGATATAAGGTCAGAGGCCAGCATGAGTGAGTGCATTCCGGCTCTGTTGGCAAAGTTAAGGCTGCTGCTTCCCTGTTGCCCCAGCAGAACTGCAGGACCTCAGGGAGCATGACCTAATTCTGTTTGGGGCCATACGAAGGGAAGAACGTGGTGCCAAACTGGAGTTTCACTACCTCTCCAGGCAGAGCATAGGGCTGAAGGAGGAACCGGTTATCTGTCTCCTGCTATTCACAACACAAAACCAGGACTGACTCCACCTTAGCTTCCCAAAACAGACTTCAGGGATGGGAGAATTCTTGCAACCTGGTCAATGTGATATGAAAGTAATGGGGGGTTCCTGATTTTGCTCCAGGCCCTTGGTGCCAATAAAGTCTTCCTGATAACAAGGTGCAACCTCTAATCTCTCTGTAATCTTCCCAGAGGTGGGGTTTGGCCAGCAGAGTTGGAGAAAGGAAAACAAGCCCTTCTCTCAATGCCCAGGAACAACCTGGGGCAAGAAGAGCAGACAAGAGACAGGATTCTGCAGACCTGCTCTCCTCCTTTCACCCCTGGGCAGCCCTATCTCCCAGGTATGGGCACGTGCTCCATCTCCTGGGAATGAAAGGAGGGAGGATACCGGCTCTGAGCAGCACAGTTTGCTTGTCTCCCAGCCAAATACTTCCTGTACCAGCCTTCCCTTGCTTCCTGGAAAGCAGCAGATCCCAGTCTCTGCTAGGGGCAGGGGGTCCCAGCTAAAGGTGGATGTTCACTCCTGGACCAGCAGACTCTGCACCCCACAGGACACAGTGCTGTGGGCTGCCACCCCTCAGCCAGCTTGCCTTGTGTGAATGCTGCTGCCTCATGCTGCTCTGCTCCTTTCCACTGATGCCCACAGTCAAGTGTTACCTTTAACCATCTGTGGGCAAAGCAGACGTGCCCGTGGCCATTCTTATCTCAGCTTAGAGGTGTGGCTCCTGGAGATTAGCTTCCTTCTGCAAATTTCTTGCTCACAGGCTCCTAGCTGAGGTCAGGGCCTTGGCATATACATAGCAGCAGCAAGGTATGTGCAAGGCAGAGATAGCTCCGCTTGTCTCTAGCCAAGGAGCCAGGTGCACTGGGGAAGTAAGTGTGGGTGGCTTGATCTGGTCCAGTGGGTGCACTAGGACTTACATCTGCTAAATTTCTGGCCTTCTGAGTCAAACCTTGCATGTTTTTAATTTCCTAATTAGCTGGGCATTAGCATCTCAGTTTTCAGCACTGTGACGCTCACATAGCTGAGCCAGTCCCCCTTAGTGTCTCCTCTGTCAGTTTAGAAATCATTACCCCCTCTTTTCTCATGTCAGCAACAGAAAGATGTCATTAGCTGCTATGGCTACTCCCTGCATTGCTAGAAGGACTGCACTTATGCTGCTGCTGAATCACTGCTGTGTTCCTCTGCCCTGCTGTCCTCACAGGCACAGGCTTGACTTCTTCCTCAGGAGAAGGAAGAGTAGAAGCAGGATAACAAGAGCACAGCATGATACAGTGAATGGGGTTAATGCATGCAGAGATCCCTTGCTGTCTCAGGAGTAAGTTCCATTCAGGACACATCCATCAGGCTAGTTCAGAAGTGTTTGCTTTTTTGCCCCCCATGCCTGGCTTAATGTTCCTTCTCTGCAGTGAACTGTCTGCCAGCTGTGGCTGTTCTTGGCTATCAGCTGAGCTGCTCTGAATTATGTCCTCTTCATCCACGATCTCTGCACTGCAGGCAAGAGGCCTGTTATTTTCTTAGGGCAAGTCACCTTTCTGCCCTGGTGTAGAGAGTGGCCAGTTACCTGACCTGATTGTTGGTCAGGTGCAGATGTTCTGGGCCCTATGAAACATCAAAAACTTCTCAAAATCTCTCTGGTGCAGGACCATGCTGATGTATTTGAATGATGGTCCTGTGCAGTGATCAGATACTGCTTCCAGAGTCACCCTGAGGCATTGTGAGGTTCTCTACAGAGCAGGGACCCCTGCTAGGTCCCTCTCCTGTCAGCGAGTTTCTTCCCATGCTTCTCTGCAGGGTCCCTTCCCTGCCTGGCTGCAGCCTACACCAGCGCTCCTGTGGTCAGTGCTGGTAGGAGATGCTGCACCCTCTGGACAGTCATTCTCTAAGCTCGGAAGACAGAACAGGAGCCGGAGTCCAGCCCAGCCCAGCTTTCCTGGCTGTTTGGCTGAGCAGCTGCCATGTTTCCAGTGTCTCCCACAATGTGTTAGCAGGGAAGGCGTTGATGATGGGTGTAGTCAGTTTGTTGCCTTCTGCAGCACAGTTTGTGCTCATCTAGGATATGGGTGTGAGCTGCTGGCTTCCTGTAAGGCCTAGATCCAAAACCTCCCTATGGCTGGGCTGGGTCTAGGGGATGGAAAGGTTATATTCCTCATGTCACAGAGCCACTGTCCAAACACCCTGCTCATCTTTTTTACAGGAAACACATTAGAGCAGTCATCAATTTGCACGTGAGGTTGTATGTGTAAGGCATGGGAATGGAGAGAGCCTGGATTTGATTGCAAATGGAAGAAGCTAGAAATACTGAAGCAGGGCAGAGCAACTGTAATGAAGATATTTACCTCTAGTCTCCTGTAGGAAGACCTTAGGCTGTGATGTCATTTTTGTTTAGTTTGTTCAAGCAGAAGGTTTGTCCCACTTGAATTTATCAGCCCTTCAGTAAATGACTTATATGCATCTGGTAGGACTGGACTGGCTTTGCATCAGCCACATGGATGGGAGGAAAAGAAATGTAGTGCCTTATCCCTTTACACTCCTTGCTGTGCTGCTCATCAGGTTCTAACTTTACTCTGCAGAACAAGCGAGTTCTTGAGTACTGACCTGTTCAAAAAGGCATTGCCAAAGGCGTTGAGTTTCCTGAACGGTTTTTTGGGATCCACCACCAGCGCGTTTCCAGGAACAATTCCTTCCACATCTCCTTGCATAACTGCTATAAAGGAGTCAGTTGTAGGCTCTGGTCCAATCCTCATCCCTGGAAAATCCTGCTCCAGCAGGTACCTGTAAGTGAAAAAACAGGGTGTGGGCATGAAACATGAGCTGCCTAAGTCCTAAATGAGTTGCACTGAAGATTGCAGTGTAATTATGAAGCTCAAGAGCATGGATCCTTCCAAGACTATTTTTAGCATTGTCACTGAATTGTTTGATAAATGTCTTGGTAGCTTTTCTACTTAGGATCTCAACATTGAAAGCTCATTTAAGGTGGATTAAGAAATTGAGATGATTATAGCTGCTGGGAAGACATTCTCACCACATTGCATCATTTTCTGTACTTCAATTCTCAAGACATTTGGACAGACTTAGCACAGCGAAGTAGAAACAGCAGTTCACTACAGTCACAGAGTTAATCCTGAAACCCTACTGGCTCTTGGTGCCAATATCAATTACTTCATTGCTGCTCATTTCAGCAGTCTCATCCAACTAATGTGCTTAGCCCCCAGTCCAAATCAGTTGCTTAAATGCCAACTTCCCCTGCACTTGACTGAAGTCTCAGTCTCTGCCCCTGTGTGCTTCTGAAATGCACCTACAGGTCTGCACTACAAACTGCTCAAGCATATTGAGCACTGTGCATGTGGGTGGGGGAGTATATTCCAAGGTGATATATCAAGCTAGATAGCACAGTAAGTACGGCATCTCTTACTATTTCCTGAAGGTAGTTTGGCAAATTTCAGGGAAAGATAGTCACCCATGGGGTTGTAGGACTTTGAATAGGACCCTGGCAGCATATCTTAGCTTAGCCTGCCAAATTCAGGGTGGGTCAATGGTGCGTGCATAGGACAGTTCCCTTTGGCTCACAAAGGTGCCAAATGCCATCACTGAGGCCAGGTCTGTGTTTGTGTGTGTGGGAGCAGAAAACCACCTGCTGATCCTGTGCTGAAACCTAAGACCATTATGTCCGTGTGGCTTGCAGAAGGCAGCTACAACTGGTCTAGGCCTCAGCATGGGATGGTGTCAGAGGTAAGTGACAAGTGGTAAGCTCTAGCCAGTTACATGAAGAGTAAAATGACTCCCAGACTATGGAGGTTAGTATAATAATGTGTTGCTTGTTGCCAGAGGGTAGCTGGCACTCCCTCTTCCACTGCTTTGACCTAATCTTTAGAAGGTAGAAAGATTATTACAGAGCTGCTGTAATGTTAAAAGTAGATTATGGGGATGTTGAAAGGAAATAGGAGATGATTGGAGATTTTTTTCATGTTTGAGACTGGTATGTCTAAACACCAGAGTTGGTTCACTCAGGAGAGTCTTAGTTCGGGAAGTCCCTGTGTGAGGGACTATAAGAACACTGGCATGAAGGCTAGTGATAACTTTTTAGGGGCTCCTGCTTTCACTGTCATTTTAACACAGGTAATCACTATCCAGTGTTTAAGGAGCAACAAAAAAAAAAATTTTGCAGGCTACTGATTGATACCATGTCAGCAAATACATCTTCAGTTCCCAATGGGCAAGGCCAAATTAACTGATACACATTCATACTGCAACAAGAACACCTACAGAAACGATATCCATAATTCCCTTACGAGCTGACCACACCTCCTTTACTGATGTATCATCATGTATTTTCTTGTATCTTTCGTCCAAAGTGACTTCCTAGTCCCATGCTCATCAGAATGCCACTAGAAGTGACTCTTCTTAATTGCACAACTCTGAGATGCAACAGCAGCTTCTAAAAGACCTGAAATAATTCAGGAAGAGAGCAGCCCTCTGACCTCCTGTACTATCTAAACCATATGTAGGGGTTCCTCCAACTTTCCTATAAAAACGGGTCATTACGCAACAAAAGCAGACTGCAGGTAGTGCTGATGTGTGCCACCTCTCTGGCTTGGTGACCACAATACACCTTCCTCTAACTCCTCTCTAGCCTGAAGCACCTGAGAACAAGGAGGGGCTACTTCTCTCTCACCAAGGGTTCTGTAGACTATCATATGAAGGTTCTTGGCTCAATTCCCTGGAAAGCTCTTTACACTGACACAACTGTTTGCTAGGTTAGAAGCCACTTGGTCAAACTCTGGGAACTAAGCTTGTGCCTCCTAGATGGCAATTCAAACACCAGCCCCTGATGGACATTGCTGTCAAGCCAGTGGCTTTATACAGATAGGAATTCTCTGAATCCATAGAAATAAATCTTTGCATTCTCTCCTTGCAAACACTAGAGAGAAAAGAAATAAGCAGTGTTAACAACTGTCAAATGCAACAAGTGAAGTGCTTTTGAGAAAGGCCCCTTACTCCCAATGTCAGGTTGCACCCTTGCGGTTAACAACCACCTTTTTTCTTTTTTACAGGCTTGAGATGCACGTATAATATAACAACTTTTGAGAAGTAAAAAATAGTTGAGGGGAGGGGGTGTTGTTTGTTATTTATAGACAAAGCTTCCCAGAAAATCTAACCAAAAGTCCTGTGTGTAACAGCAACACTCCTCCAGACAGCCTGCTTGAAAGAATTTTATCACAGCTCCACTCAGCTAATGTTTCAAAGCATTTCTGTGTTTATTTCTTGTGTAAGACTTAAAAAAATACAAACCAAAAAATCCCAACAAAAGCACTCTCATACAGAAGTAGCTGCACACCGATGTTATTGACTTAATGTGCCACAAGTGGTATGAAACCAGGGAGATGAAGATTTGTACTGCCCACTATCACAGCATCTATTTTAAGTGAGGCCTCTCTGGGATATTCGGGTACATTGTGCAGCAGGGTGTCAGCAGCACAAGAATCTCATTGTGCAAAGGACAAATACAAGGGGTTGTATTGACACTGCCTCATGGGGGAAGGCACTTCTGCTCAGCAGTGACACGGGCTGCCCTGGCTACCAGAGGCAAGCTAGAGAACACGTGCTATTGTCATATTTGTGGGGATTTTTGGGAGAGAAGAGCAAACAATAGCTGTGGAAAACACCAACCACCAGCAAGCAATTTCCCCTGCCAGTGCTGCATGCCTTAAACTGAGCTGCTGAACACCTTCGAAGGCCTGGGTGAGTGACCTGCAGCCAGGTTAGGGAAGTTGGTGGAGTACCCCAGGCAGGAGGAGAATAGGTTTTTTATGACCAATCTGCTTTTTAGAGAAGTGTCTAGAGTCGGTACGTGGCTGGAAGCATCATGCTGTTTACCCATTTCAGGCCTGTTCCCAGTAAGGGACAGGGCAGGAAAGCTGCGTTAGTGCCAGCCCAGCTTGGGGTCCCCTTTCCCAGGCGCATTTGGAGATGGGTAAGGAGAAGCCGGGCTCCCCGGGCAGGAGTGCCGCAGGATGTGGGGGAAGGGGCTGCCTGCCCGTGATGAGTCATGCAGGAGCCCTGCAGGATGCCGCTGAGTGTGGCAGCAGAGGTGATGCCGGGCGGGAAAGGGAAGAAGGGCAGAGCAGGAGGAAATGGTGACAACTGCCTGGTGCAGGCAGAGATGAAAGGTTCAGGGCCGCACGGAGAGGTCACACCAGAGCTCTGCGTGGAGCCTGTGACAAACAGTGTCGAGAGGCCAGGACGTGTAAATGATTAGCTGTAGGAGGAAGGGGTGGCTACACCAGAAAAGCAAGCTATGTTGACAGTTAGTAGGGCTCTGGCAGGCCTGTTTATTTTATTAGCAGGATGGCTGGACTCGAGCCAGGACTATTTTTAGAAATGACCACGGAATCTAAGTTAATTAGGAGAGTAATGTTCTGTCCTGTACTCCCACCCTCTTACAGAAAACATAAAAAACAATAACGTTATAAAGGCAGGCTCCAGTGAGATCCTGCTGTGGCTGTCAGATATTCCCAGGTAGAGGTGTTGCCTTGCTCTAACCAGCACTGACTTTCAGCCCCTAACCATGGGAAAAAGTGTCAGCCAAATGTATGCTGAGGAGAGAAATGGGAGTGAGCACAAAGAGATGATAGAGCAGCAAGCAGGAATGGAAAAGCTGCATTAGCAATGCTACACCTTTTGCAGAGCAGAGAAAGGCTCAGTTCTGTGTCCCTGTAAGCAGAAGAGGGAACAGCCTGGTTCCACTGAAAACCAGCCATACTCTGGTCTCCCTTCACTGGCTTTGACCCACACAACTCACCTCCCTCTTCCCTGGCTCAGCCTCTAGGAATGTTTCTCACTGTTGACCTTGTCTGCCTTCTTTCTGCCATCAGCTCCTGACAAGAGAGCAGCCTCAATGCAAGATGCTGCAGCTTATGTGCTTCAGAACCTTGCATTTCTTCCTTGTTTCACCTCAGACTCCCCAAAGCAAGGAAAGAGGTTTAGAAGACAGACATTCCTTAGGTAGGTGACTAAGGGTCTTTTCTTTTTTGGGTAAGGTGTTCCAGGATCCAGATAAATTGGGACTGAGCTCATTCCACATGATTGTTTAGTGGCATTAAGTCATCTCCCTAAACTGCATGGCAGTACAAGCAGGATGCAATTTAAGAGTGGAATTGATACATAAGGATAACACTAATTATCCCCCATCCTGATAAGATTATGGAAGGAATGTCCAGAGGCTGTTTCTTGCTTCACTCTACTGCTAAGACATAATGATTGTCAACCCTCCCACTTCCTCCCCCAGCCCCCTTTAACTCCTCCCTGCTCTCAGCTTTAGCTCCCACTTGCCTTCCCACAATAACTCTGGATGCTAATCTGGTGCTTATCCCAGCTCTTTACTGCCCAGTGCCTGCAAGCTCACGCTGGAAGCCCATCATGAGCAACACGAGGTTTTGTGGCCTTTGACTTGGAATACACTGGAGTAACAGACTCTCACACTTCTCCTGCTGTTAGAGACCCTGTGGTTCTGTGAGAGCTCTCAACTTTCACCTTCTTAGACTCTATTTTAAACACGAGACTCTGCCTTTCTGGAAGGCCTTCTCAGGTCCATGTGGCACTCCTGTGAAGCAGAAGCTCCCAAAGGTCCTGGTCACTTCTGCTTGACCATAGTCTCTGTGTAGGCTCATCCCAGCCCTGTGCCCAGAGAAAACTGGGAGGACACAAGCACGAGTGAAAAGCAGTTGTCAGAGAGGCTCAGATCCACTTGCTGACAGCAAAGAGGTTGTTGCTGCCATTCCACATGAGCAAAGACTCAATCTTCTTTTGCCTGGAATATGCTCTAGGCACCCAAACTTCCTGCAAAAGGGGCTGAGGCTTACAGGAAAAGGACTTCACTGAACAAAGAGGGGCAAAGGCAGGAAGTCTCTGCTAACAGCATGCAGGTGAGACTGCAGGGAAACACTGATGCTGGCAATCCAGAGAAAATAATTAGGAAGAGATGCTTTAGTTAGCCTTATCAGGATTTCAGTAACCTCGTCCTGTTCAGGCTCTGAGCGTCTGTAACTCAGAGGACAGAAAAAGCTTTTCAAACAGGTTTGGTAGCAAGAATAAAGATCTGGGGTGGAACCAGGCAGTTGTGCTATCCTCTCTAATTTTTAGAAGAGTAACTCCCTTTGCAAGCATGTGCAAAATGCTTCTTTGGGTCTTTTGCACCCCTTCACCATCCACCTGACCTGCTCATATAAGAAAAGCCTTTTAACTTTAAAACTTTGTTTGCCAGATACATGCCAAGGTAGCAGAAATGCATTCTTGGCTCCTAACCAGGAAATTTAGCAGCAGGAATATTACAGCACATTTAAAAAAAAGCCCCTGCATTTTTCAAGGTCACTCCTTTAGACGTACAGTCAATTTGATTCACCTCTCTCTACTCTCTGCAGTTCCCTCCTTCACCAAGAAACACTGGTAGAACAAAGGGCCGGCTGCCTGTGGCTTGCATCCAGATTTACACTGGGGTAATTCCACAGATTTCAACACAGCCACACCAGAAAAAGGCTGGAATTTAACGCTTAGCTTATGAATCACATAGGAAACATGGACAGCGCAGCTTCAGCTATGATCCCAAGGGAAAGGCTGCTGCAAGTTGAACTAGCAGCATGGCTGAACAGAGATCCCTGCAACCAAGTCCAGACGGAAAAGCTTAACCCTCTCTGCGACAGTCTCACATCATCGAAAGGAAAGAGCTTGCTGGCAGCTGCTCTTTCTTTACAGCTCGAAAGGAACTTGCTGCTCCCAGCATCTTGGCCGAGCAGGACACAGTTAAAGCAGGGCTTTACTTCTGGAGCCCTGAAGTGGGGCAGGTCTCTCTGTGCACAGTCACACATGCTTCTCTAAGTGGGTTCTGAGTGTTGTCTCTGGGACAGTGCAGAAAAAGACAGACAGGCGCAAGCGTGTAACAGAGACCACTGCAAGCTGAAGCACCCCATTTAGAGCTGCCTCACCGCTCAAAAGCTACAGCAAATTGGAAAGAATGGCTACTATAAGGGTCAACCTGGGCAGTGCAGGCACGGGAATGCCCCACGCGAGGCTTCTCAAAGCCTCTGCACTTTGAACGGCCAGGAGGGCCCCACTGACTCACATCTCCACACTCCTGCCCTGCCTGCACTCCGCAGCCCTGCCCTGGGCTACTTTTTGCCACGTCGGTGTTTCATGGGACATCTTACACCACCCCGTGCTTGCGAAGGAATGCTCCGCGTTTGAGTGGAGGTGACTTTTCAATGAAAAGCTGTGGAGGGGACACGAAGGGGGTACCAGAAGGGGATCAAGGCATAGCACAGGTAGCAGAGACACATTCTGCCCCACCCCAGCCCCCGGGCATCGAGGATGCAGGCATGCCTGGGAAGGGGGAAGGCAGGCTGCTGGATTTTACCTGATGAAGGTGGTCTTCCCAGTGGAGTACTGCCCCACGAGGAGCACCATGGGCTTGTTGTCGAAGTCGGCATCTTCCAGGGCGGGAGAGTGGAACTCGTGGAACTTGTAGTGTTCTTCCAGCGGCAGCAGCTTGGTCTTGTAGAGCTTCTTCAGGCCATCACTGACCGTCTGGAACACCTCCGGGTCCTTCCTCCGACGGTCGTCGGTGCCCAGCCAGCTGAACATCTTGTGGCCGCCTGACGCCAGCTCCGCAGCGACCACCGGGGCTGGGCTGGGCTGGGCTGGGCTGGGCTGGGCTGGACTGGCTGCGGGCACGAGCTACCCGCGCATCCCCCTCAGGCCGGGCGGGCCTCACTCCGCTCCAGCGCCCACCCGCGAGGGCCGCCCGCCCTCACGCCACCTGCGCCGGCGATTTCAGCCAAAAAGCAGTCCCCGCGGGTGGCTGAAGGAGCGGCTTCTCCGCGCAGCCCCGGCCCAGCGGCACCGGTGGGCGCCGCCTCCCTTCACGCCGCCGGCTCCCGGCGTGGGCATGGCGCGGAGGGCCGGCCCTCCGGGAAAGGGGCGGGCGCCGGAAGCCGGCGGTTCCTGGCGGGCGCCGCCCGTTCTCCCCGGCGGGTGAAGCCGCGCCGGACGCCGCCATGTCGGGCAGCGGGGAGGGGCCGGGCCCCGCCGCGCCCCCTGGGGGCCGTTGGGGGCATCTGCAGCCCGGCCGCCATTTTATTCCCCTTCTTCGCGTCTCTTCGAAACAGACCTAAAAAATCGACTGAAATGAACCCTGCGAGTGCGAATCTCAGAGGGAGCCGGCTATTCCTGAACACAGCCAGCCCCAGCCGGGTCCCCAGCCTATCACAGAATGGGTCAGGTTGGAGGAGACCACAGTGGGTCATCTGGTCCAACCTCCTGCTCAAGCAGGGTCATCCCAGAGCACATGGCACAGGATTGTGTCCGGATGGTTCTGGAATATTTTCAGTGAGGGACTTTCCACAGCCTCTCTGGGCAACCTGTTCCATGTGTGGTCATCGGCACAATAAAGAAGTTGTTCCTCATATTCAGGTAGAATTTCCTGTGCATCAGTTTCTGTCCAATGCCTCTTGTCCTATTGCTTGGCACCGCTGAGAAGAGCCCAGCTCCATTCCCTTGAGACTCCCACATTAGATACTTATACACATTGATGAGGTCCACTGTCAGTTGTCTCTTGCACTATTCTTCCCCCAGCCCAATGATTTGGCTGCCCTGCTGCCCCTCATTTCATGGGGGCTCGTGACTCTGCCTGTGCCTGGAGGAGTTCTCCATCTAAGCAGATGAGATGGACAAATTTTCTGCTGTCCCTGCTCCGTTATTCCGCCAGCAATGACGGATGACAGGACAGCCACACAGGTTTTCCAGGAGTAGCCTGAGGATTGGCATGTCCTTGGGGCCGGCCATCAGCCCTGCTGCCAGGCTCTCCTCATCTCCACTGTGCAGCTGGGATAAAGCAGGATTTTTTCCCCAAAAAAGATTGCCTAAAGGCTTTTTCACTTTAGTCCATCCCATGGGTCCAAAAAATGTGGCAAGAGACAGTTTTGGAAGCGGTCCCGCTGTGTGGCAGTTCCTGTCCTTTCCCAGCCATTTACAGCCAGGAGGAGCCCAGACCTTGCATAAGCAGAGGCGGCTCTGCATTAAAACCTTTTTTTATTTTTTCACAGGAGGGGGGACAGATGAAGACTGTGTGGCCCTATGTGCCTGAATAATGATCCAGGTCCATCTCTATGCCTTCTACTGCAGGAGAAGACATTTTCCTTGTTCCCATTGTGTGATCCCAGGCACTCCTATGCTCTTTGGCGCGGCCTGACCCGTGAGGTGCAAGCAGTGACTCCAGGGACCAGTTTTTTTTTTTCTGGAAGAACATAGCAGGCTAACTGTGTTTTCTGAAGATCAGACTTCTCTGCTTTCCTGCCAATGCCTAGAGCTGAAAGTGGAACTGATGTTTTGAAACCTCCTTAAGACTAATTTCCCTCATTTCTTTAGTTTTATAAATAGAGGCTTTTGGCTTTAAGAATTTGATGACTCCTTTCCAGTGCAAACTCCTGAAGATGAAAGGCCCTATAGAATTCAACACGTTTTGGCAAGAGTTACTCATTTTGTAGGGAAAAACTCGCTTTTGTCTTCTAGATAGTTCTGCCATTTAAGGGCTGTGCTCCTCTGATGGCGCTCTGGCATTTCTATAGCTATATATGGAGTCCCTTTGGTGCTTACTTGTTATCCTTGGAGCAGAGTAAAGGTCAGGCCAGGAAGCCTTTGATTGTAAATCTCCCCAGACCACCTTAGTGCCCTTCCTGAATGCAATGAATGGGGGAGCAAAGCAAGGTTTCTGTTGTGCAGACTGTGGGAGCTGGCTGCTACAGGTATGGCAGAAGCATAATTGTTCCCCATTACAAGGTGAGAATGTTAATCATTAAATTGCACTTATCATAAATATGCATACCCGATGGCCAAAAAAAAAAAGTTTCTTTGCCTTTACTGAGGAGAGTCCCTTTCCTGTGAATTCATTATCACCGGAGCAGGTCACAATGAAACTTGACAGTCTTTATAGACTTTCTTTAGGTATCTCACAAACATTGCACAATTTAATTTATTTTTCGGTCTGTTTTCTTAGCCTTTTGAGACTGACTTCCGCAAGAACTATCTTTACCTTGAAGTATAGAGTTTGCCAAAAACAAAGGGAAGTAAAATTAGGAAAGGAAGTTTACAGTATAATCAGGTTTTTCTTTCTGCCAGAATCAAACCGGAAGTTTTAATCTGTTTTCATTATTTATTCCTTTTAATTTCTTAATCAGAGGTGTTTTAATGGATGGTTTTCTTTTGGATAGATTGGTCTTATGGTGCAATCTTGAGTAAGTTGGGGTTTCTTTTAATAATTTACATTTTTAAAATGTAAAATCTCTCTCTTGACTGCCCTGCACAGAAGCCACTCTACCGCAGTGGTCAGAACATACCTCTCTCTGATACTGGTGGGGGTCTGCTGCAGTCCTCTACTATAGAATTTGTCTTTATCTTTGAAGATATGATGGATTTATCTTTTAGTTCTGTAGCTTCTCAGTCATATCCCTGCTGTTGGTAACAGGGCTGGCAGTCACTTAGCTGGATGCTTGCCTTGACCAGGAGAGAGAGGCTTGCTGGAAAAAATTCATTTCCACTTTGCTGAAAGGCAGTGAGGCTGGACTAAGTCATGTGGTATTTGCACACAAAATGAAACCTGGGTTTTTGTGGGCAAAACAGTGTTGTATAACTGAAACTTGTGAAATGGTGACAAGTGTGTTTGCTTATCTGCAGCCGTTGGTTGGGCAGGTTTACTTTCCACAAAAGACCATGTGAGAATGGGGATATTGAAGTCACCGAATTTGAAAAGAGGTGGTGACTCAGACCATAACACTTCGACAGTTTCAAGAAGCTTGTGGGAGCGGTATAGTTCAGTAAAATTAACTTCCTGCCAGTGCAGTTACTGCCACTGTTTGTCCATTACGAAGTTCGAAACCTGAGGAGGCAGTGTCAAAAGTTCAGGTGGTGATGGGTTCAACAGGGAATAACCAGGGCTGTGGGAAAGGAAAGAAGGGAGAGGAAGGTGCAGCAGGCCCCCAGAATTAAACCAAATATACTACTTTGATAAGTAAGGGAGGACGAGTTTCCTCTGGTTCAGTTGGATCAAAATTCTCAACTGCCTACTGGTGCCATATGGCCTATATGGAGCCATAAAACTGTCTTCAGCATAGTCTATTCCTTTCCTCACTCATTGCTTTGCCTTTGCAACTTAGAAAGCTGCAGCCTTCCTCTCCTGCCCTCACTGCTTATTCATATTCCTCTGAAATATTTCCCCTTACTTTTCTCCTACCATTTTCCAGGTGTCTTGGTACACACACACTGTCCTTTTCCCTACCCTCCCCATACTGCTCTTTAGCCCCCCCATTTCCCGAGGTGGAACGAGGTGCTGGTACCCAGAAGTGCCAGCAAAAATGGGGAATGTGGGGCCGGATAATGTACATCCAGTGAGTGGGAAGAGTGCTTGCTTCCAGAGAGCTCCCTCTTTAGATCTGTTTGGCAAAAAAAGCTGCTTGTATTGCACACAGGGGACCTGACTGATGGGATGTCTGTAATAATGCTGGAAAGAAAAATCCTCTAAGCCCTTTGCCATCCTTCCAGTGCAGAAGCTTGGTCTATAACTCTTGAACGATTTTGTCTGTCTTTGCCATAGGATATATACCTCCATCAAACTTACATAAATGTTCTTTGTAACAATTGTTGTGATTAACTGATTGACAAAGTGTCATGTCCCCGTCTGTTCTGAGAAAATGCGAGGGTTTTGAGAGTATTTCCTCTCTGAACTTCTTACCTGAAAGCAGAAATCCTGTTACAATGTATTAAGACAGAGTTGAACACATCTTCCTGTTCTACCTTGTCAGTGATTTATGGAGAGACGTGGAGTTTTGTGCTTTGAATAATCGAGTGACAAACTAAACAAGGAAACTGCTGTCCACTGAAGCAATGGGTGAGTCAAACGGTAGCCTGCATGATGGGCTGACCTGTTCTTTCACGTCCTCCGTGGAATATTTTGCATTGAGTTCTCCAGAAACTTTCTGTCATTGCTCAATGTGCTTTTTTTCCCCCACCTCCTGTCTGCCATGGTGTTTGATAGGTTGGGACAGGCTCTTGGGGTTACGTATGCAAGACATATATATACGTGCACAGAAATACACACATGGGGAGAGATAACAAATATACTATTTATGAGCAGCAGGCATCACTGCCAGTTATCCTTTGCTGGGAGGACACACCTGGAGAAGGTAGGACATCAAATGCCAAGTGCTTTGCAGAGGAATTTGGTGCTGGCATTTAGCAGTTATCTCTGGCTAGCACAGAATTAGGATTTCCCAGGGGTTTGAAGGGAGTGTAACTCTGTCACCAAGGCATGGTGTTAAGATGAAGCTGTCCTCTGGGATCAGGTAGGGGTATGAGTTACACAATGCAGCAGCTGCTGCTGTGCTGTTCTCTGGAGGTGTCGAAGGGAAAGGCAAAAAGTTTGTACCAGCAAACGTGGGAAGGATGGGTGTGATGTAAAGCAGCTACATGAGCCACATCAGCTGCCCCACATGTCACAGCTCCAGTGCTTCTGCCTGCCAAGTGGTTGGCAACACAGGCTGGTGTTTTAGCTAACCCAGATTTTATGCACCCTTGTTCTCTCACTTTTGCTGTTTAGAGTTGGGTTGGCTGATACTTGATCACTAAGTATTCTGCAGAGATCAAAAATTTCATCTGTCATTAGCCGGAGTTGTGGGTAGTCAAAACATGTAATGATTGGGATGCTTATGAATAGGATGTTGTAAACTTAAGTACTAAAGCACAGATCTTGAGTAAATGGGATTTTCATATTTCCACTGATTTCAGTGTAGCTTGGACAATTTCCACAGCAAAGGATGTGTATTTTTAAATCTCAGCTGGACTCCTTAAAAGTGAATCTTTGGTCAGAGAGGTATTACTTGAAGTTCTGAAAGCCATCTAGGCATTTTTCATGCAGACTTTTTGTTAAGATCAGTGGGAGCAGGTTCACTGCTTGACCTTGAAAATCTCAGCAACAGAAGGTGTTCATCAACTTTTGGGACAATAATCTAAGCACAGGAAATTCAGGGAAAGGTCATCCACCTGTCTCTATATTCATTCATTTTGTGAGAAAACAGTTCAGTGCTTCTTTTCAGGATATTTCTATTTTCTTTAATAGCCCACAGAAAGAGCAGGAGCCAGCCTTGAGGGTGTTTTTTCTGAAATACAGCACTATGTTTAATCAAAGACTTAAAGTTGTACCTGCAAGTGCTGTTTTTATACTGTTTGTTTAGAGACTAATAAAGATTAACAAAGCCTAATACACTCACACTATCATTTTGACTAATGACTACTAATGTCTGTAGCTAATGTTCTGCTGTATTACATGAATGGTTGTAAAAGATGGCCCTGCATCGTTTGTTCTGCTCACCCTAAAATTTATTATTTTGCATGCAAACATTTACTACTCTGTTCCACACAATCAGGAGCAGCTCCTTAGCCCAGACTTGGATTGTCTCTGTTAAATCAGAAGAGCTGGGCTGAGCTCTGTCATACCCAGGTTTAGCCCTCAAATTGCCCACTGTCCAAGTGTTGCTGGAGGTAAATCCTCTCTTAGAGTGAGTAAGAGGCTCTCAGATAATTAATTCATGGTCCAGTTACTTTTACAAAAAGTGAAGGATTTTCCATGGATTCTTCAGCTTCTCATTTTAAGACTTAGGGATGAGGCATTTAAGACATTGAGAAAGCTCAGGGGAGATCATAGGATGCTAATGTAGTGGGAGGACTTAGATCAGATGGTAAACATGCTAACTAGGGGAATGTGCAAAGACTAGAGAATCAAATCCATTTAATCTACTGGCTCATGGCTTCCCTCTAAAGCTTTTAACCTCTGTCTGCTACACTTGGCTCCTTTCCCTCAGAAATTTTAATTGCTGGAAGAGTCATGCACACACTCTGCTCCACCTGTGGTGGAGGACTGATTCAGTCTGGCTCACTACCATTGCTGAGAGGAGTGCAAGTGATTTCCAGGAATACCTTGGCTGGTCATATACTGTATGTGGTGCCTGCTTGTACACAGGGCTGTGACCAGACAGCAGGCAGAAGGTCAAACACAAGGTGGAACACTTGCTGTCTGAGAAGTGACTGTTAAATGACTTAAAATGCTTCATTGCGTCTTTTGTTCAAAGATGTACAGGTAACTTGGAAAAGAGTTTAAAACAACACACAGGCAGGTTCAGCTGGGAGGTTTTCAAAACATACAAAGTAGCATCATTGACTCTATACACACTGTTACAGTCAGGGATGCTGGCTGAATTTCTTGAAAATAAGGCTACATATTCAATTGATTTAAACCTTCATTTTTGAAAGCCTTGGTTTTTCATACTATCTTTGGATTTCAAGATTTGTATATAAAGTTCAATTCTTTTTCAAATAAATGCCGGAGTGAAATGAGAACTGATGAAAAGTTAAAATAATTTTATCAGGCAGTGTGAATACTCTGCACACCCAAAAATCAAGTCCCAAATATTTGTTCTTCAGTGTAGCTCAAAGTGTGCCAATTGCTCTCCACTTCTTTTCCAGCGGAGCAGCAGAATGAGAAATTCTTCTTCATACATGTTTTGTCTGCCTATATGAAGTACAGCTGATCTCCAGGCTTTCTTCCTTTGTTTTTCTCTTAAATCTATCTCTGTCTGTTGGTCATGTTGTTGCAGCCGTGAAGGCCAGTGGCTGTAAAAAGGGAAGGTTTGGAGGGAGAGACAGTATTTTTCATCTGGAGAAAAAGTAAGCAAGTTGTTAGGCACTTAAATTCTTTTTCAGCTCTGAAATGTCTACTGTACAATAGAAAATTGAATTTTCATTTCCAGGGTTATCTTTTGAAGATTTTCTCTTGGTTGCCCTAGGGGGTCAAACTTTGTGGATCACTTGTAGAGTGGGTTTATAACAAATGAGGGCTCTGTGTGGTTGAACAGTACAATCTGTGGTTGTTTGTCTTCTCACAGGGACTGCTGGTGACCTTCAGCTTCGATGGGAGTAACAATCAACTGGTGCCTAACTGAGACCAGCATCTTTGGGTGCCTGAGCAGGGATTTTGAGTCTCCAAGAGCCTTCTCTGTGGGGGAGCCTTCCAAACACTGTATCATTATGGCATGTGAACCATTTCTTAAACTTTGCATCCCGGTGAATTTTTTCAGTCCTCACTGTACTAACTGATTATGATCACCTGGTTAGCACTGATGGAAGTGATTTGCCTGCTGAGATTTTAGTCATGATTTCTCCCAGGAGCCCACCACTTGGAGCAAGGGGTGGTGCAAATGTTTAACATAGCTGCTAATATTAAAAAAGGGCTAGGACATCACTCTTTGGTGTTTTTAGTGGGGGGATGAGAAACATCTGTCTTGAATGTTACAAGGAAAAAAATACCTCAGCATGCTATTTCATGTGTGAATCTGTGGTGTTCATCAAGATGGAATGTGAGCTCATGGGGAAGATCATATCATTCTCTAAAATGAGGCAAAAAGGACAAAATAATTATCACAGGGGTGTGAGTTGTGGCTTTGTAAAACCTAATGTATTCCATTTTTCTGTTAGCCTTTGGTTTATCTTGCCATA